>SJYX01008021.1:0-30418 GCA_006410675.1 Oreotragus oreotragus | reverse complement strand
ACAGCAGCATACTGTATTGGTGTTTTTCTTTCTGGCTTACTTCACTTCACAACCAGCCCATTTTAAAGGAAATCAGTCCTACGTATTCATTGGAAGGACTGATGCTGAAGCTTAAACTCCAATACCCTGGCTACCTGATGTGAAGAACTGACTCATTAGAAAAGACCCTGATGCCGGAAAAGACTGAGGGTGATAGGAGAAGGGGGCGACAGAGGATGAGATGGTTGGATGGCATCACCGAATCAATGGAGATGAGTTTGAGTAAGCTCTGGGAATTGGTGATGGACAGGGAAGCCTGGCATGCTACAGTCCATGGGGTCACAGAGTCTGACATCACTGAGCAATTGAACTGAACCAATCTTTTCCATTGTGTATACGCAAATTATACTAACCACTGACCAAAACAGAAGCTTCATTTACTGAACTCACCTCATCAGCCTTTAATTCAAGACTTTTAAACTGTTTTTTCATACATGCTATTAGGAATTGCTGCACTGTTTGGACATTCATCAACTTGACATGAATGCTCTATCTTTAGTTATAATGTTGGTAAAGCTGTCAGATAGAGCAAGGCCAAGTACAAAACCTTGTTACTTAACCCTACAGGACAACTCTCCAACTTCACTGGGTTGACAGTGATTCAAGAAGAGGCCACCCAGTATGGTAATATGTACTTGATTCAGGTATTAAGAAAAACAGTTTTAATATTAATTGTGCCTATTGTGTGTATATGTAGCGGGAGGTTGTGATATTAACTGAGACACTCATTCTTCTATATCCTTATTTTGTCATGTATGAAAGAATCATAGAACTATTAGTGTTTGCATGGTCATAGGCAATCTTCTTAATATAGATGTGGAAACAGATCCAAGAATAGGCCTAAAATGGCTATGTAACTTTTTTTCCACATAGAAAGAGAAGATAGTGCTCTCTTTTCCATTTTACATCACAGTAAATCAGAAAAATTAGAACATGAAATAGTTTCCAACCAGACTGCTTCAGTACAGTTTGCAGTCATCATGGCTATGTAACCCTAACCGTAACCCTAACCCTTTTAAAGAAAACCTAGAGTTACAGCAGGGAAAACTCTTGATTCCTACCTTTGAACCAGATAGCAAAAAGATCATTTGGATCTATAACTAAGAAAACACATTCTTCGCTCTTAGGCTGTTAAGGAACATATTTCCAACCAAACTGACTCATACTTAAAAAAAAAAAAAAAAGCAATCTTGGAGAGGGCCAAAGAAGAAATTTTTAGCAATAACTGAGCAATATTTAAAAATCTTTTTTTTTACATTCCTGAAATAATTAGCATTTATTTTATGGAACTGTATAAGCACTACAGTTAGGTAAATATTTTAGATAGCAAACCAGTCAAAAATTACTTACTTGGTTGGATAAATGTGAAGTAGGCTAAACAATCCTTTCATCCTTTTAAACTGTATCATCTTGACCCTATCCTGTCTGGTAGAAGTTTACAGCTTCTGTCTTTTTTATCACCATTAAAATATTATCATGATAACCAGTGACATAGAGAAATATATAAAAATTTAAAAGAAGTGCATTAGAATACTTAAACTGGTTTGAAACCATGGCTATGTCAGTGTTCAGAAGTAGGACAAGTCTTGAGAAAATAAGTCAATCTACAGCTCCAAATGGTTCACAGAGTTGTACCAACTTTTAACATTGATCTAGAAAAGATGAAATCTCTTTCCTGTAGGACCATTTTGCTTCATGTCCAAACTTCTTAAAGGACTCCATTTTATGCATCTTCTTATTCTCTGAAATAACTTCACATTGAGATGAAAACTATGTTTATTTCTGCTAGACCCTTTCACCAATCCTCTAGATTCAGGTACCAATCTAGCTTCATTTACAGTGAGGGATGTGATTGCAGACCCAGCACTTTTTCATGCGGCAAGAAATAGATTAAATTAAATCCTAACAATTGCTACACAGAGAATATATATTTAAAGGATACAAACAGAAAGATATGATTTAAAGTTAACACTCAGTTAACAATTATTTTTCAGATTCAATTATACTATACAAATAAAGGCAACCAAAATGGTTAAAACTAATTTTCTCTATAGTGCCACATCAAATCAATTTACAATACCTAGCCTCTCAATTTTAATAAACTAAAAGTACTTTTGCTTTGATTTATATACATATACCAACCTAGATAGTATATTCAAAAGCAGAGACATTGCTTTGCCGACTAAGGTCTGTCTAGTCAAGGCTATGGTTTTTCCTGTGGTCATGTATGGATGTGAGAGTTGGACTGTGAAGAAGGCTGAGCACCGAAGAATTGATGCTTTTGAACTGTGATGTTGGAGAAGACTCTTGAGAGTCCCTTGGACTGCAAGGAGATCCAACCAGTCCATTCTGAAGGAGATCAGCCCTGGGATTTCTTTGGAAGGAATGATGCTGAAGCTGACACTCCAGTACTTTGGCCATCTCATGAGAAGAGTTGACTGACTGGAAAAGACTCTGATGCTGGGAGGGATTGGGGGCAGGAGGAGAAGGGGACAACAGAGGATGAGATGGCTGGATGGCATCACTGGCTGGATGGCATCACTGGCTGGATGGCATCACTGACTCGATGGACGTGAGTCTGAGTGAACTCCGGGAGTTGGTGATGGACAGGGAGGCTTGGCATGCTGCGATTCATGGGGTCACAAAGAGTCGGACACAACTGAACGACTGAACTGAACATCTGTTTGATAAAGTGGTTATGAAAAAAGCTATCAACAATTACTTGAATAGATATATGTTATTATAAAGCAGTGGCCTAAGTCAGAAAGTCTGATCTGTGCAGACATTTCTATGATACCAGCAGCCTGAATGAAGAGGAGATAAATATTAAACTGCTTTTCTTTTTTTTTAACTTGAAAGTTATTTAATGGCTGAGGAAGATTGGGTTGACCAATAATTTTCTTCTTCTTTTGTCTCATCATTAACTGAAAGATAGTCATTGTAGAAAACTATTACAGGGATTGGCTGTCCTTTTCAATGTTAGGGATGCCAAACAACAATTATCTCTAGAACATTTTAACATTATGTCACAGTTAAGTAAGGCCAAATATTCAGACATCTGTCATCTTGCTTGTCCTCCACGACAACCAGTTAATTAAAAAATCAAACTAGCTCTCTATTAGTTTTATGTGAGTGTCCAGAGCTGTACATCACATATATTAATAATTTTATTTTCCATCCTAGTCATCTAATTGCATTATACAAGCTGAAAATACTTGGGAGGACTGTGTTTTGCACTAGACATAGAAAATAATAAAATGCTACATCTCTGTCCTCAACTGTTAAAGTCATACTTGCATATTAGCTATCTGGACAGGCACTTAACTATGTGAAGCAGCTTTCATTTTTTTCGTATAAACCATTACCAAGGTCGTGAGAGAAATGGTACAGTGTCAGATGGGAAAATGAGCACTGGATTAAGATCGGTCCTGAATTTCAGTCTCAACTTTGACACTTAGTAGATGTTTGCTATTAGACAAGCAGTTTAAGCTGTCTGTTATTCAGTTTCCTCATTTGGAAAATGAAGACACTGAAGCAGAATATTGTTCTACAACTGACTAGCTTAGAACTAAGATTAATTTACCTTTGGATGTGAGAAACATATGTGAAACTTGCAAATACATCGGTGGTTCTCAGACGGAGCTGCTCCTCTTATCCATCACCTGAGATTTACATACTAACACTACTTCTTAGAATTCAGCCCAGAATAGTGAAGACGACTCCCTGTGGGTGGGGCTCAGGCTCTGGATTCTAATTCTAATAAGTGGTTTGCCCTCGGCCCATTCTAACCACTAGCAGAGGCTGGTGTGATATACGTATAAGAGGTTTACTTTCTCATTTCTGGGCCATCATTTTCTAAGTCATTAGCTAAACATTTATTATAGGCCTCTTAGATGCATCCAACATGATAGGTGCAAATAATTCAAAAGTAAATTAAAAAGATTAAAAAGTAAATCAGTACCCTTACAATAAGAAACTTTTCAGTATATATTAAAAAATTCCTGTGACTATCACATTGATAGCAGTTTTGGCAGAACTCAGCATATAAATCTAGCTACTATTGGCTTGAAAAATTCCCATGAAACATAATAGACACAAAGACAATAGCAAACAGTTCCTCAGCTCTTCTCATGTCAGGCATGTCTTCTTAAATCAGAGTTGTTGTTGTTTTTTCTTTTCCCCCTCCAACTATACTTTCATATGTGGAATTAGCATAAAGCATTTCAACAAAATACAAAATAGAATTCTATCAGGCAAATGCTTACTATTTAAGTTTTAAGACTGGACACACTGGAAGAACAAAGCTCTAAACTGGGTTGAAAACTGGAATTTTGAAAATCTAGCCTTTTATCATAAAATCCAAACAATGGTATTTAAAAAAATAAATAATAGCTATTTTTAAAGGTATGTATTCATAAGCAGATACAAAAAATTATATATATATATGACCTTAATGGTGAATTTAGTTTTTATCTTTTCAGCTTTTGCATTTAGTGCCACAATTTTTCCTGCCATTATCATTTTGGACAATTTTAATTTAATTAGTTATGTACGCTAATACAGCTACGAAAAAATGCAATCCCTTGTAACTATCACTTTTCCAATATTTGAAAAATAAAGCAATATACAAGTTGATGTTTCATAACACTACTGGAGCTACTTCTTGCTTTCTCACAGACAATGTAGGGATTTCCCAGGTGGCACTAGTGGTAAAAAAAAACAAAAAAAAAACAAAAAAAACACCCGCCTGCCAATGCAGGAGACACAGGAGACGCAGATTCTATCCCGGGGTCAGGTAGAACCCATGGAGGAGGGCACGGCAACCCCCTTCAGTATTCTTGCCTGGAGAATTCCCATGGATAGAGGAACCTGGGGGATTACAGTTCGTAGGACTGCAAAGAGTCAGACACGACTGAAGTGACTTAGCACACAAAATGTATAATTTTATTGTCCTTCAAACTATTTATGGTTTAAAAATCATACTATGAGTCAAAAGACATTGAAAGAGACACTTAAGAAATGTCATCATTTCTTAAGTGTTTTGTCATCATTTCTTAAGTGTTTCAAAACATATCATTTTGTTTACTTCCTATAAATGAGTGATTTGCCTTTCGTATACTTGAGACTTCTCTGACGCAATGTTTTCTGGATGGAATGAGAAGTACATGGTGTCAGGGAAAGAATAATGGGATTGAGTTCCAGGAACAGCTCTGCTATTGATTTTTATTTATGCTGTTAAAGTATTCAGCCTCATTTATTAATCAACACAACAAGGCACAGTCCATATGACTTCTACTGTTGATTCGTTTTGATATGGATATTCTAGGGCTCAGAGTTGCAGAGGCTTATATGCTTTTGACAGGAAATGAGAACTTTGACTTGACTTGGGACAAGAAGAGGTACTGAAGTTAATTGTTTACCAAAAAAAAAAATCAAACCAATTTTGTCTCTGATTATTAAATGGCACAAGTGATGTTTCAAGTCTAGGCAATGCATTTACTGCTGAGTGTTTTAGAGAAAAAGTGATGGGACACTCTCTAATTCACAGTTCTTCTGACAAATTTACACATTGGTAAGAATCTCAGAGGAAGTTAAGGGTAAAGACAGCAGTAAAGCAATGTTTAGCAGAAGTCACCTAACAGGACTAATTGTTGTTTAGTAGCTCAGCTGCGTCCAACTCTTTGCAACCCCATGGACTGTAGCCCACCACTCTCCCTCTGTCCGTGGGATTTCCCAGGCAAGAATACTGGGTTGTCATTTTCTTCCCCAGGGGATCTTCTAGATCCAGCATCAAACATGGGTCTCCTGCACTGGCAGCTGGATTGTTTATAGCTGAGCCACCAGACAGGATCAATGAGAAGAGTGCTGGGTTCAGAAGTTCCATTCTTGGTACTGCCTCACACTGATGTGTGGCCTTGGATGTGTCAACTTAACTCCACGAACTTCTGTTTTCTACCTGTTTTATGATTCTTAATTTTCCCACAAACAAATCACAGGTTCAGCCTTGGCAACAGTATTGTGCCCTCTGTGAACTGAATCCATCAGGAGCATATTTTTAATCTCTCTTCTCTATTTCACAATATTTGATTTCAAATCCATTTTTTTTCTTTTTGAGTTATATACAATCTCTCTCTTTCTCTCTTTTTTTTTTTACATTTTATTTCTCCACTCTCTTTTTAATTTTCTTGATTGTTGCCTTTTCAGTTAAGCTACTACATATGAAAGATTACCTAATGGCTGATAACCAAGAGAAAAGTGCTCTCTCATAACAAAAACTGACATAGTCAGATGCTTTAAAGTTCTTTGTTTGATGTGAACTAGAGCGTAAAACACAAAACACTTTATATTGGATATATTATTTATTTCCTGCCCTCCTTTTAAAAAATGACTCAGTTATGCTCTAATTTGTATAATTTCCTGGGCAAAATATAGTTCTAAAAAATATAAAAGTTCAAACACATTAAACATGTGATTATTTAATGTCCTGTTTGCTATATCCTGACATATTAAAAAAAAAATTTTACCTACCTAGCATTTAATTTCCACTTAATAATGTTTCCTTTTAAAGAGAAAATTATCAAGATAATTTTGTGCAAAAAGGCATGACAAAAGTTATAAAGAGTTAATCATAGAAAAATAATATAAGAAATATCACTGATTTTTTTTTATCAATACTGCTCATTTTTCTGCACCTTTTAAGGATTTTATAGCACCTGTCTATAGCTTTCAGATACTTTAATAAGATATTCTATTTTTAAAAAATCATTGAGATTCCAAACAGATTAGGTACCTAAAGAGAAAAAGTTAAGGGAAAATGTGTAATCATGTTTATTAATCTTTTTCTGAATACAGAATGCACAATAAATGATAACTAAGTCAAATCTTGTGTTGTAGAGTGCACTGAAATATCAATCAAAAAGCAGGCCCTTGCTAATACACACTACAGAGTCAGTCATGTGCCAGGCTTTAAAAGATCAAAAGCATGAGAAACAGTTCCTGACTTCAAAGTGAAACTGTCAGTCACTTCAGTGAAAGTGAAAGTGACAGTCACTTCAGTCCTGTCTGACTCTTTGTGACCCCATGGACTGTAGCCTGNGTCATGTGCCAGGCTTTAAAAGATCAAAAGCATGAGAAACAGTTCCTGACTTCAAAGTGAAACTGTCAGTCACTTCAGTGAAAGTGAAAGTGACAGTCACTTCAGTCCTGTCTGACTCTTTGTGACCCCATGGACTGTAGCCTGCCAGGCTCCTCTGTCCGTGGGATTCTCCAGGCAAGTATACTGGAGTGGGTAGCCATTCCGTTTCTCCAGGGGATCTTCCTGACCCAGGGATCAAACCTGGGTCTCCCGCATTGCAGGCAGATTCTTTACCATCTGAGCCAGCAGGAAGCCCCTGACTTCAAAGACCTGCTAACTCCTTTTGGAGATGAGATGGGAGAGTAGAAAATAAAAACCTGCTGTTGTGTGATACAGACTCTGGGCACTCTAATAGGTGTGGTGAAGATGCAGAGTTAGTGAGGATGTGGTGGTCCTCATGACCTAACCAGAAAAGAGTCCCATTCTTGGCATTGGAGGATGTCTGACATCTGAACAAGCAGAGGGCAATCCAGGTGAAAGTGTCCGGGCAGAAATGAGAATGGCATGAATGCAGGCCAGTAAAGAAATGAACTGGGAGCATCAGATAGGTACTGGGAAATAGGCTGGTTAGGTAGGAAGGATATATTAAGGTCTCAAAGGTCTAACTAAGAAGCTTCTAATTAAAGGCAGGGAACACGTTTTGTCTCCTGTATTCTCCCCCATAACTGCCACACAGCAGATGCACAAAGAATAATTGACAAGAGTCTATCATCCTGCAGCCCATGCTAGGAAATCAAATATGCACTGGGTGACGTTTAATGGGGAACTGAGAAGGGAACATCAAGTTTATGAGAAAAGGAGCAGCAAGGAGAGAGAAATAATCAGTCAGGGAAATGAAGGAGACCAGGAACTTCTAACTTTTCATTTAGAAGAAAAAGTTGCAAAGTTAGCATAAAGATTCCCTTGTATACTCTCCACCCAGATTCCCATAAATCATATGGTCTTCTAACAGTTTGCATGATGAGTTAGAAGGGGGTTACTGAGGGACACTCACTCCGGGGAGGAAGCAGGGCTTGGGCAGAGCTTACACATGATGGACAAGAACACCTGTGGATATAAATGGCAGAGCCATGAGAGTAGAAGGGGTGAATGCAGGAGGCCTTTCAGAGAGGAAATGGCCAGATTTGATGATTTGATGAATGACTACAATTGGAGCCCATAAGAGGGTTAATTTAAATAAGATTATAACATTTCAGGAGTAGATGACCAAGAGAAGGATGGTACCACTGCTGAGGAGTAGACTGCTGCAGAGATGATGAGGGGACTGAGGCTGTGTCCAGGAAATGAGGAGGCAGCCATTACTTTTGAACTTTCTTATCTACTTTTTGCTCCCAGGTTTTTATTCTCCCCACATTTTCTCTGTTCCTCCCAATCTGTCAGATGGGATACCCGTCTCTTCTTACCTCGGCGTATTCTTCCCCTTCCATACGAACTTACACCTAGTTTGCTTATCAACAAGGTCTTGAAATGAAAAGAAAAAAAAAAANTGATGTGAAGAACTGACTCATTGGAAAAGACCCTGATGCTGGGAAAGATCGAAGGCAGGAGGAGAAGGGGTCGACAGAAGATGAGATGGTTGGATGGCATCACCAGCTCGATGGACCTGAGTCTGAGCAAGCTCCGGGAGTTGGTGATGGACAGGGAAGCCTGGTGTGCTGCAGTCCGTGGGATCGCAAAGAGTCGGACATGACTGAGCGAATGAACTGAACTGAATGAGATATTTTGTTCTTTTCTCATATCAAGTTAGGAAGCCCTATGAATATTTTACACCACTAACATATGTCAATTTGGGGGCCCCCACACATTTTGTGCTTAGTTGTTCAGTCCTGTCTGACTCTTTTGTGACCCCATGAACTGTAGCCCCTCAGGCTCCTGTGTCAATGGGGATTCTCCAGGCAAGAATACTGGAGTGGGATTGCCATTTCCAACCCCTGTGTTAACAAGATGTGGCTGGTGGCTCCCATACTGGAGGGCACTGCTCCAGAACACTCATTCTCCATGGGAAGTTACCCCCGCCCCACTCCACCCGTTTCACTAGGGAGACATTTGGGAAATTTTAGGCGCTCTTTTTGTTTCCACACCTTTTTCTCTCCTTTGGCTGCACCTTGCAGCTCCTGGAATCTTAGGTCCCTGTTGTCCCTGTTCAGTCGCTCAGTCAAGTCTGACTCTTTTTGACCCCATAGATTGCAGCACGACAGGCTTCTCTCTTCACTATCTCTTGGAATTTGCTCAGCTGCATGTTCATTGAGTCGGTGATACTATATAATCATCTTATCCTCTGCTATCCTCTTCTCCTTTTGCACTCAATCTTTCCCAGCATCAGGGTTTTTTCCAAAAAGTTAGTTCTTTGCATCAGGTGGCCAGAGTAGTGGAGCTTCAGCTTCAGCATCAGTCCTTCCAATGAATATTCGGGGTTAGTTGATTTCATTTAGGATGGACTGGTTCATCAGTCTCCTTACTGTTCAAGAGTCTTCTCCAGCACCACAATTTGAAGGCCTCAATTCTTTGGTGTTCACCCTTCTTTATGGCCCAACTCTCACATCTGCACATGACTATTGGAAAAACCATAGTTTGACTGTACAGAGCTTTGTCGGCATGGATCAAACCCACGCCCTCTGCAGTGGAGGCATGGAGTGTTAGCCACTGGACCAGCAGGGAAGTTCCCGTTTTTGCAATTATTGAAGGGCTGTTGGCGTAAAGTGGGCAGGTGCCAGGACAGTGCTGCCAAATGAAGAACGGTCCTGTGTCCCTCCTGTGACTTTTGAATCTTCCACTGAACATTCACAAAGATGGTAAAACAAACGAACAAACAAACAGAAACATCTGTAAGCTCTGAACCTACCTCTCCGTTTTATGTATGATCCCAGAGTGTCTTTTGGACTATTTTGTTGTACACTGAACAGTCCAAGAAGTTAGCTACCCAGTAAATCCTGGGAAGACCATGCCTTGTTTAGTTTGGAATCTTACCAGGAGTCATCTACCAGCTGGGAAATTCACATTTCCAAATGTGACGTCTGTGTGCCGACACAGCACAGCCTTATCAGTTTGCATTTTCAGCATCTGCCTGCTCTTTTAAGTCTCGCAGAGTATTTGTGCCTACGCATTTACTTGTAGAAATGCATATTATTTTATTGTAAAAGACATTTTTTATATTTTTCCTTTTAAAAATACAGTTGGGTCATGGTATTCATTTTTGTAAATTATGCATGGAAAATTCATTGTCCATGAATTTTCTTTCAGGACAGTAAAGTGAAATTATGAAACATTTGTATTTAAAGGAAGCTTTAGGGACTTCCCTGGTGGCCCAGTGGCTAAGACTCCACGCTCCCAATGCAGGGGGCCTGGGTAATATCCGTGGTCAGGGAACTGGATCCACATGCCACAACTAAGGGTTTGCATGGCTCAACGAAAGATTCCCGCCGGCCGCAACAAATATCAAAAACCCTGTGTGCCGCAACTAAGACCTGGTGCAGCCTAATAGTTTTTTTTCTTTTAAGAAAAAAAAAAAAAAGAAGAAGCTTTGCGTGTAATGGGTTGTCTGCAAGACCCAGGCCCTGGCCTAGCCCAACTCTCCTGTTGCTTGGAGGGACTGAACTGTCTTTTCACCACCTGAGGTTTCTAGGGCATCTCCTGATGACACACTTTGATTGTGCGTCCCAAACCCTAAAGGATCTAGGCAAAGTAGTCAGAACCAGGTCACGAAGAGCCTTGAATGCCATCCTAAGGGCTTTGAACTTAATCCTGAAGGCAAAAAAAGCCACTGAACAGTGGCTATTCTTCGTTTGATTTCAAATCGTCCATGTTCACAGCTGCTCTTCAAAATTTCCCCTGTATTTAATAAAACTTCACCTTGAAATAATTTTAGAGTTACGAGAAGTTGCAAACATAGTACAGAGACTTCTCATCCACTCTTCACCCGCCTTTCCCTAATCATAGCATCTTACATAAATAAATATTCAAAACCAGGAAATTAACACTGGTATAATGCTATTCACTAAATTCCAAACTTCATTCACGTTCACTGGTTTTTACAGGCGGGGTGTGTGTGTGTGTGTGTGTGTGTGTGTGTGACACTATGAAATTTTACTACATGTGTCTAGATTCTTTTATTTTTTTTTTTGATCTATTTTTTTTTTTTTTTTTTTGGTCTAGATTCTTATAACCACTTCCACAATTGGGATACAAAATAGTGGCAATGCTACAATATATGTTTAAAAACTATGTGCTTTACTGATGTGCAAGCAATTGTGTGTTATTTAGTAAGTATTCACATTGTATAGATTATACAAAGAAGGATGGGGGGAAATGACAGGACACGTCCCTTTTTATTTCCTTTGATCAGGTATATTTTTTATTTTTATTTTTTTAGGTATTTTTTTTTAAGAGTCAGAAATATTGTTTCCACATTTTAGGTAGCTATATTTCCATTCACCACTCAGTCTTATAACTCTGTTTCATCAAAGTTTGTTATCTTTATCAAAGGACTTCAAACTAGAAACCAAAACACATGGGATGGTATGACATATCTCCTTTGCTGTATCTTTTTTTAAAGGGATCATAAGAATAATTTGTGAAATAGTTTTAATAATGAGTCAATACCTAGACTGTGAATCGCAATCTTGACTGCTGGTTAAGAGCACATGAATAGAAAGATTATTTTTAAAATCTTACATCCAGGCTCTAATTTATACCAATTAGATCAGAACCTATTGGGACTTCCTCGGCAGTCTGAGGGTTAGGACTCCATGCTTCCAATGCATGGAGTGCCAGTTCAATCCCTAGTCAGGAAACTAATATCTCATATGCCACTTGGTGTGTCCTAAATAAATAAGTAAAATGAAAAATATTAACAATGATTATTTACATGGATAGCATATAAATGCTGTTAAAGTTAAAACAAAGTCACAACCCTATTTGCATAGGGTCTAAGCATCAGCAATATTTTAAACTTTTAATTTTGAGGTTATTTTAGATTTATAGAAAATTTGTAAAAAAAAAAAAAAAATCCAAAATAGTTCCTCAAAGACTCTGATGCTGGGAAAGATTGAAGGCAGGAAAAGAAGGGGACGACAGAGGACGAGATGGTTGGATGTCATCACCGACTCAATGGACATGAGTTTGAGCAAGCTCTGGGAGATAGCGGAGGATAGAGGAGCCTGGCGTGCTGCAGTCTGTGGGGTCGCAGAATTGGACACGACTGAGAGACTGAACAACGTCTCTTATAATCATAGGGAAATGGGGTTGTTGGTTATGGAGCAATAAACAACTCATATGTACCTACCTCCTAGTTTTGTAAAGATTAATTTTTTTTTAAGAAATCCCATTCTGGGTTGGGCTTCCCATGAGGCTTAGTGGTAAAGAATTCACCTGCCAGTGCAGAACACTCAGGAGACTCGGGTTCATTCTCTGGGTCAGGAAGATCCCCTGGAGGAAATAGCAACCCACCCCTGTATTTTTGCCTGAAAAATTCCACCGACAGAGGAGCCTGTAGTCCACAGGGTTGCAAAGAGTCGGACATGACCGAGTGAGCAACGCACATATTCTGGTTTGTCTGCCCTCGCCAAAACTTAAATTAAATTGAATTAGTTTGGGCTGTGCTGGGTCTTCATTACTTTGCATGGGTTTTCTCCGGCTGCCGTGAGCGGGGGCTCCCCTTTGTGGGGCTTCCCACTGTGGTGCCGTCTCTTGTCACAGAACGTGGGCTCTGGGTGCACAAGCTTCAGTAGCTGCAGCTCAAGGGCCCCAGAGCAAGCTCAGAGGTCGTGGTGCAGAGACTTAGTTGCCTCACTGCATGTGGGATCCTCCTGGACCAGGAATCGAACCCAGGTCCCCTGCATTGGCAGGTGGATTCTTATCTACTGTGCCACCAGGGAAGTCCAGTCCAGTTCAGTTCAGTTCAGTCGCTCAGTCGTGTCCGACTCTTTGCGACCCCGTGAATCACAGCATGCCAGGCCTCCCTGTCCATCATCATCTCCTGGAGTTCACTCAGACTCACGTCCATCGAGTCCGGGATGCCATCCAGCCATCTCATCCTTGGTCGTCCCCTTCTCCTCCTGCCCCCAATCCTTCCCAGGATCAGAGTCTTTTCCAATGAGTCAACTCTTCGCATGAGGTGGCCAAAGTACTGGAGTTTCAGCTTTAGCATCATTCCTTTCAAAGAAATCCCAGGGCTGATCTCCTTCAAGATTAAATTTAATAATGTATGGTAATGGGTTTAGCATAGTAATATAGTATAGTAATATAATTCCTTATTAATGTGTTAAAAACTATATATACACATACACAGAGATTAAAAATGACAGCGATCCCAGGGACAGCAGAGAGAATGTCCTCATCAGAATGTCTTGAGGAGAGAAAAGTACAGAGGCTATTGCTCAAAGTCTAGAGAAATTGCTTGGAAAACTTACGGAAAGAGGGCTGCAAATTGGTGGCCAGGACCCAGAATTTAGCCCAGGAATGTGTTTTTGCTGGGGTGATTAAAAAAAAAAAAAAAGTGCTTTATAAAAAAATCTAGCTACTATATAAAACTCAAAGTATTTTAACATCAAATTCTACATTTCATTTTCTCTTGAAAATTCCTAAGCTATGGCAACGCTAGGCTTCCCAGGTAGCCCTGTGGGTAAAGAGTCCACCTACAAATACAGGAGACATAAGAGACTCGGGTCTGATCTCTGGGTCAGGAAGATCCCCTGCAGGAGGCCATGGCAACCCATGGCCTCCAGTATTCTTGCCTGAAAAATCCCGTGGACAGAGAAACATGGCGGGCTACAGTCCATGGAGTCAGAGTCAGACTCGATTGAAGCGACTTAGCACATATGCATGGCAACACTGTACCCACCCTTCCCCTGGCAACAAGCTGCTGGAATTCAGTAGTAGCTGTCCCTTTAAAAAAGGGAAGTGTTGGGATTCCAATTTGCCACAGTCCCCACTCCTCCCAATTGCCCTCCAGCTCTAAGGCTGAAACCCAAACACACTTAACATTTCAGCATTTGAGTTGCCATTTTCTTTCAGCAGAGTCATCTTTCTCAGTACTCATTTCTCTCTCTCAAAAATGAAAAAGTTAAAGAAAAGACTTTCTGACATTTGAAAAGGAAATCTAAGTTCTGTATTATGTGAAGAAAGATTACTCAAGGCTCCCTGGCATTTAGTGGCATGAATTTACACTTTCGAACTTTGTAGATTCTTGCTAACACCTGTCAGAAGCTGACAAGCCTGGGAAGGAGGGGGCTGGGTGTGGTGGGGCGGGGGATGGAGAACACAGGCGCTTCTAGAATTCCATTCACCTTATTGCTACAATCTCAAATGTTACAGTATGAAAGAGAGTACAGGGAGGCTCTGAAAAACAGGAGATGGACAAACTGCTGTTTTCTGCAAATCCCCAGACAGTCGGCATTCTTGGCAGACACCAAATTGTATGAGACCAGAGAAGGAATTTCTCAGCAATGTGCATTAAAATCTAGTTGCCTGTTTGACTCAGTGCATTTTCTCCTCTGCAACAAGAACCTGTTATGTTAATGCTCCTAAGAATTATTGGGTTGAAAGGTATAGTTTTCCAAGGAAAGAACGAATAAGAAGGGTGACGTCAGTCGTTTATCTGATCACCTATGTGCCATGTGCTTTTACACACTCTGAGTTTTCTCCTCCTGTCTCCCTCTTCCTCTTCCCTGAATTTACACTGAAGTCAGCCTAGTACTCATGACCTAAGGGGAGAGATAGAGCAGGGGACAGAGTAGAAATAATCTTTGGGATTTTTGTTTTCAAAACTCAAAAGCATGTTATGTGAAATAGCAGCCAAGAAATAACTGTGATGTGAAGAGGATGCAGAATGCCTTGATTCGTTTGCTAAAATTTGTGTTGGGGAGAAAGGAAGGAAGGAAGGAAGCTGTGTAATTCTAGTGCCACGAGGCTTCTTGGAGAAATGGCTGAGTTTAGACCTGCAGCAGGAAATGTGTGAGGTGAGCAAAAACTACTAGGGTCCTCTGAAATCCAGATGTTAAGTTCAAGAGTCTCCTGAACTTAACAGGGATAATTTGACCATCAATAAGGATAACTGAGGGGCTTCCCGGGTGGCTCAGTGGTAAAGAATCCACCTGCCAATGCAAGAGATATGGGTTCGATCTCTGGGCTGGGAAGATCCCCTGGAGAAAGAAATGACAAGCCACTCCAGTATTCTTGCCTGGAGAATCCCATGGACAGAGGAGCCTGGTGGACTACAGTCCATGGGGTCGTAAGAAAGTCAGATACAATTTAAAGACTGAAACAACAACAAGGATAACTGGGTTGAAATATATACATTTAAATCCATAAATGCCAAATCATGCTTTTAAAAAAAACAAACCTCACCTTACAGGATATGAATGAACCAGCTTATTCTGGCCAAGAAGGGGAAAGAAACAAGCATTTGTTTTGCCTTCCTTCTTCAAATAGAACCTCAAGATAACAGAACAATTGATTTAGTGAAGATTCCACCTAACACAGGAAGAAAGACTAGATCGAATCAGAACGTTGCCACTTAGCAACTTTGAATAAATTAACAGTTAAGGCAACAAGTGTTAGTGACCTCAAAATTGACAAAAAGAGACAACCTGAGGCTGTGTACTTTCCAGCAGAAACACACAACCAGCCTGAAGAAGTCTTGCCCAACAGTGGAACCTGATACTAAGGGGACAGTAAGTGGTCTCTGCCGCGAGCAAGAGGAAGCACCTCACAGGCAGACAGAACAGTCTCAGGACACAAAGGCTTTCAGAGTTGGGAATTCCCTGATGGTCCAGTGGTTGGGACTCTGTGCTTTCACTGCCAAGGGCCCGGTTCAGTCCCTGTTTGAAGATTCCACAAATCACGGAGCACAGCCAAAAACGAAACGCAAAACAGAGTACCTGCTACTTGAGCTGGGCATTAAGGACTGAGTGGGAGTGAGCCCTTCAAAGATACAGCCATGGAGACCTGAGAGATGTCAGCCGTGGGGGAAATGAAGTCCAGGGTGGCTGGAGAATTAAGAGCAATAGAAGTCTCTGGAAAGGAGGCTGCTGCCCCACTCCCGCCCATGTTGCTGTTGATGTTTAGTCGCCACCTCGTGTCCGACTCTCTGTGACCCCATGGACTGCAGCATGCCAGGCTTCCCTGTCCACTATCTCGCAAGTTTGCTCAAATTCATGTCTGTTGAGCTGGTGACGCTATATAACCATCGCATCCTCTGCCACCACTTTCTCCTCCTGCCCTCAATCTTTCTTAGCAACTCAGGGTCCTTTCCAATGAGTCGGCTCTTCACAATCAGGTGGCCAAAGCATTGGAGCTTCAGCATCAGTCCTTCCAATGAATATTCAGGGTTCGTTTCCTTTAGGATTGACTGGCTGGATCTCCTTGCAGTCCAAGGGACTGTCTAGAGTCTTCTCCAGCAGCACAGTTCGAAAGCATCAATCCTTTGGTGCTCAGCCTTCTTTATGGTCCAACTCTCACATCGTACATGACTACTAGAAAAATCAAATCTTTGACTCTACAGACATTTGTTGGCAAAGTGACGTCTTTGTTTTTTAATACATTGCTAGGTTTGTCATGCCCTTCCTTTCAAGCAGCAAGCATCTTTCTATTACAAGGAATGAAAGATCAGGGAAGTTAGGAAAATGGCCAGGGTCAGTCTGGGAAGTCAGGACTTAAACCCAGGTTTATAGATCGCTTGCAGCCTTGAGGTTTCCATTTGCTCAGTAGCATTTTTTGTTTGTGTTGGTTTTCTTCTTTGCATTAAATCACACACCCAGATGGGCTGGGCATGGAGCCCAGGCATCAGTATTTTTTAAGCCCCTATCCCCATAATTCCAACCTGCAGTCTGGATTGAGAACGACTGGGTGGGTTGAGCCTGCTAAATTTCCAGGCACTTTCCAGTGACTCTAAATCCCTCATTCGGCCTGTCCATGTGGACGCGCTTTCACCATGCTTGCTTAATTTTGAGCGTCAGAAGTTTCTTGAAGGTGGGGAGTGGTGGTGATGCAGAAGCTAAAGCAGATGAGCTCGGCTGTTTCCTCGGCGAAGGAGGCCGGGGGACTTCTTCCCACATTTCGGCATCCCATGTGCAGGAAAAGAAGCTGAGAACATTCTCCCTCCTGTTGTTTGGTTTGGGGGAATTTTTGTTGGTGCTGTTCTTTGATGTTTTTTTTTTCCACCTAGACTCCTACGAGGTGAAAAACGGGGAGTCCTGCTTGGCTGGGCAGGCGGGCAGGCAGCTGCTGGGGCCGCCTCCACACTGGACTCATCGCTGCATCCTGACTCTCAAAGTGGTCCAGCCCGCACACACACCCACCCCAAGGCAGGAGCCGCAGCTGCAGGCGCAGAGCAGACGGAGCGCCGCCCCTCGCCTCCTCCGGCCCCGCCCCCAGCGCCGCTGCGAGGGGAGGGCGGAGGAGGCGAGAGAGGGGGAGGCTGTGAACCATCTCCCAGCTGCCGTGTGCACCCGTTCTTTCCGGGGAGCGGAGGTGGCCCCCAGAGTGCTCCTCTTCTGGGCTCATCCTCCCCTTTTAACATCCAAGTGGGGATGCCCCCACCTAAGGCCACATGGGGCGCCCATCTCAAATTCCAGGTTTAGCAAGCTGCAGCCTGCTTCTCCGGGAGCTGGGCGCGCCCGAGCCTGACCCTCTTTCTCAGGTACCCAGGGACCCCATCTCTCTCTCTCCATCCCCACATCTCCCCTTAAACCCAAGACGACTGTGTTACACTGGCTTTGAGAGCGATCAGAGGTAATGTCAACCCAGGGAAGGAACGTTCGTGCAAACACCCTTAAGCAGTCGTTTCCCTCTGTGTTAGCTAGAAGCCTTTGGGTTCCAAATAACCGAAACCCATCTGAAATGGCTCTGAAGAAGGACGCGGCAACCCCCTCCAGCATTCTTGCCTGAGAAATCCCAAGGACAGAAGGAGCCTGGCGGGCGACAGTGCACGGGGTCGCGACTACACAACAACATCTGAAAGGGGCTTAAGCGGATGGGGAGGGGATCGCTACAAAGTCCGGGGCGGGGAGATCTCAAGTCCAGCCGGATCCAGCACCTTCGTTCTTTCCTATCTTGTGCCTTCCCTCTCTCTTGTCTCGTTTCGTGTCCCCCTCTTCTCTTTCCTATCAGTGGCTACCCTCCTCGTCCTCCCCATCTCTCTGTTCATCCTCCCTCCCCCTCCACCACCTCTGCCCACCAGAAACCAATAGTGTGTGCACAAGCACACACGCGTGCACACACACAGAGCAGTTGTGACAACCCAAAATGTATCTAAACATTGCCAAAATGTGTGTGCATGTGTGTATCACACCTCCCCTGCCTCATTAAGGGAAGAAACTTTTGTGAGAGATAATTGAGGGGTGGAGCAGTGGGGAAAGGGAGCCCGTGGGTCCTAAATCTGGATTCCTCTGAAGATAAGCTTCCCACTGCCGTGTCTTTAACTGAACTGGAGAGTTGTTGCTGTTCAGTCGCTCGGTTGTGTCCAGCTCGTTGTGACCCCGTGGACTGCAGCACTCCAGGCTTCCCTGTCCTTCACCATCTCCCGGAGTCTGCTCAAACTCCTGTCCTTTGAGTCAGTGACGCTATTCAGCCGTCTCATCCTCTGTCACCCCCTTCTCCTCTTGCCCTCAATCTTTCCAGCATTAGAGTCTCTTCCAGTGAATCAGCTCTTCACATCAAAAGTGGCCAAAGTATTGGAGTTTCAGCTTCAGCATCCGTCCTTCCAATGATTATTAGTGTTGTTTTCCTTTAGGATTGACTGGTCTGATCTCTTTGCAGTCCAAGGGACTCTCAAGAGACTTCTCCAACACCACAATTAGAAAGCATCTGTCCTTTGGCATTCAGCCTTCTTTATGGTCCAGCTCTCACATCCATATGTGACTCCTGGAAAAACCATAGCTTTGACTATACACACCTTTGTCGGCAAAGTGATGCCTCTGCTTTTTAACATGCTGTCTAGCTCTTCTTCCAAGGAGCAAGCGTCTTTTAATTTGGGGAGAGCCTGCATGAAATCCCACCTTATCAGTCCCTGAAGCTTTCTGGGCCTGTGTCACTGTTGTTTGTTTATATTTTAATGCTGTGAGCATAAAAGAGATATTTATTCAAAAACATTTAGCATGGCCCAGAATTGACAAGTTTATTTTAAGGTGCTGCAAACCAGTCCTGAGAGCAGGGTTTGATTGCCACCTTGGCATCAAATTAGTGCCTTTAAAGATGCATTAAATTGTCCCTTTGATCTAATAATTGCCTTTTGCTATGGTGACGCCTCCCAGCTGGAAACAAAAGCCATTGTTAACTCCTGCAACTTAGAGAAAAATGTGATTTTTCTCAGACTGGAAGGTTAGGAAGTGACAAATTACCCAGATTTGACTGTTTTCTTCCCAGATTTGGGCTGAGGATGTCATCTGGCTTCACTTGTGAACTTAGTTCCTTTGCATGTGCCTGTTCAGTCACTTCAGTCGTGTCCAAACTTTTGTGAATCTTAGACTGTAGCCTGCCAGGCTCCTCTGTCCGTGGGATTTCCCAGGCAAGAATCCTGGAGTGTGTTTCCATTTCCTTCTCTAGGGGATCTTCCTGACCCGGGAATGGAGCCTGAGTCTCCTGCATCTCCTACAGTGGCAGGCGGATTCTTTAGCACTGAGCCAGTGGTGGCAGTGCTTTATCTGACAGCAAAAAGCTTACACGCTGTGTCTCCCTTTTCACCCTGGATTCTGGAAACAACAAAACTTAAGTACAGAACAATAACCATCAAGTTCATTGACCATCTCCTGCCTGGCTCCAGATACAATTATCCTGCCCTCCTTAAGCGGTTAGAGGTGACTCATTTTTCTTTATCATTTTTGCTTACTCTGGGTCATAATATTTCAGGAAGGAATCTCTATGGATCCTACTGGGGAAATGAATAAGCAAATATGTGAATTCAGCTTAGATTTTAAGCTGAATAATAGGAAATTGATTTTCTGTGACTTAAAAATAGCTGAGTATCAACAAATTCCTATACTACAATCTAATGTTTATGGATGGTTGGATGGTTGGATGGCATCACCGACTTGATGAACATGAGTCTGAGCAAGTTCTGGGAGTTGGCGATGGACAGGGAAGCCTGGCGTGCTGCAATCCGTGGGGTCACAAAGAGTCGAACATGACTGAGCGACTGAACCACGCTGAGTGTTTCTGGGGCCCTGAAAGAGCCACAGAAGGGTCACAATGCTCCCAGATTCAGGACCCAGATGGTGAGCGGTGTCATTAGGTTAGAAATGATCCCCAAACCCAAACAACCCCTGGAAGAGCGTATGGTGGTCTAGACCCACAGTTGTCGGTAGCAGCCAACTCAGGTACGTTTTACTTTCTTCCTTAAACGATGTACTTATCAGTGGTTGCTTGGAGACAGGAAGTAGCGGGGAGGGAGGAAAGAGTGGAAGGAACACAGAGGGATTCCAGGAAACCTGTGGGGAGCGATGGGAATGGTCACTATCTTTTTTTGGCAGTGCTGGGTCTCCGTCCCTGTGAGTGGCCTTTCTCTAGTTATGGCGAGCAGGGGCTACTGTGCTTTTGCAGTGTGTGAGCTACTCATTTTGGTGGTTTCTCTCGTCGAAGTGCATGGATTCTAGAGGATGCGCTCAGTGGTTGTGGCGAACGGCACGTGGGCTTAGTTGCTCCGTGGCATATGTGATCTTCCCAGACCAGGAACTGAACCTGTGTCCCCTACATTGGCAGACGGATTCTTAACCACTGGACCCCAGGGAAGTCCAGGATGGCCACTATCTTGACTATAGTTATGGTTTTTCAGATATATATATATATATATATACTCGGAGAAAGCGATGGCACCCCACGCCAGTACTCTTGCCTGGAAAATCCCATGGATGGAGGAGCCTGGTGGGCTGTGGTCCATGGGGTTGCGAAGAGTCAGACACGACTGAGCAACTTCCCTTTCACTTTTCCCTTTCATGCATTGGAGAAGGAAATGGCAACCCACTCCAGTGTTCTTGCCTGGAGAATCCCAGGGACGGGGGAGCCTGGTGGGCTGCCGTCTATGGGGGTCACACAGAGTTGGACACGACTGAAGTGACTTAGCAGCAGCAGCATACACACATCTATATGTACTAAGTCACTTCAGTCTTGTCCGACTCTTTGCGACCCCATGGGCTGTAGCCTGCCAGGCTCCTCCATCCATGGAGATTCTCCAGGCAAGAATACTGGAGTATGTTGCCTGTCCCTCCTCTAGGGGATCTTCCCCACCCAGGGATCGAACCCCAGTCTCTTACATCTCCTGCATTGGCAGGCAGGTTCTTTACCACTAGTGCCACGTGGGAAGCCCTTTATGTGTATATATGTCAAAACCCTACATCAAAATGGACACTTAAAATTTTTGTGCTGTTTACTATATGTCAATCATCCTTCCAAAACGTTATAACATTCTGCATATGCGAAACAAATCAAGGATTACGTACCATTTTTTAAATATTGCAAAATGATTTTGTCACACCCATCAGGATGGTCACCATCAAAAGAACAGAAAATGACAACTGCCAGCAAGGAGGCAGGGAAGTTGGAACCCTTGTGCTGTGTTGGTGGGAATGAAAAATAGTGCAGCCACCATGGAAAATAGTATGGAGGTCCTCAAAAAATTAAAATTAAAATTATTATAAGTTCCAGCCATCTCACTTCTGGGCATAGATCCAAAAGAATTCAAAGGAGGATCTTGAAGAGATATGTGCACACTTACGTTCATAGCAGTATTATTCACAGTAACCAAGAGAGGGAAGCAACACCAGGGTCCACTGACAGATGAAGGCATAAAGAAAATGTGATTATTTTCACTTCTCTTACATCTCCTGGATTGGCAGGCAGGTTATCACTAGCACCACCCGAGAAGCCCCACGGCAGATGACTCAAAGTGAAGTTGCTCAGTCGTGTCCGACTCTTTGCGACCCCATGGACACCAGGCTCCTCCGTCCATGGGATTTTCTAGGCAAGAGTACCGGAGTGGGTTGCCATTTCCTTCTCCAGGGAACTTCCCGACCCAAGGATCGAACTCAGGTCTCCCACATTGTAGACAGATGACTACTCAGCAATAAAAAAAAAAGTGAACTATCGAGAGATGCTTGGATGAATCGCAGAATTATTATGCTGAATAAAAAGCAGGCAGACCAGGCAAAGACTGAGCACATACTGTATGATTCCTCTGATAGAAAGCTTTTTAAAAATGCAGATGAATTGATAGTGGCAGAAGGCTGGTCGGTGGTCACCCAGAGATGCAGCAGACAGAGAGAGAAGAAGAAGAGGAGGGAGATTCGCAAAAGCCACCGGGAAACATTTGGGGGGATGGACAGGTTCACTGTTTTGATGGCTGTGTTTTTTTTTTTCTTATGATTCTTCCAATTTTATTCAGATAAACTCAATGTACAACACTGTACAAATTTAAAGTGTACAGCATAATGATTTGACATACATACATCATGAAATGATTATCACAATAAGTTTAGTAAACACACATCTTCTCATATAGATAGAAAATTAAAGACAAATAAAAAATTTTTTGTGATGAGAACAGTTGGGATTTACTCTCTTAACAACTTTCCTATATAACATACAGCAATGTTAATTGCATTTGTCAGTGTGTACATTACATCCTTTGTACTTATTTATCTAATAACTGGAAGTGTGTCCCTTCTGCCCACCTTGGTCCAATTCCCTTTCCCCACACCCACCCTTTGGTAAGTGCAAATCTGAAATATTTTTCTGTGAATCTTTGTTTGTTTTTGAAGTGTAATTGACCTACAACGCTATGTTAGCTCCTGGTACGCAACATAGTGATTTATCATTTCTGTACATTTCGAAATGGTCAGCACCGTAATTCTAGTTATGATGTGGTGGCTGTGAATTTATTGCAGGTGTGTATGTACCTCAGACTCATCAAGACGGACACTTAAAATATGCGCTGTTTATTATACATCAATTATCTTAAAAAAAAAAAAACTATGATGGAGTAGCTACCACTTTTTAAATGCTCCTGAAGCTCTGTTCTCATTGCTTTGTTTTTTAAAAAAATTATTTATGTTTTAAGTTTTGGCTGTGCTGGGTCTTTGTTGCTACTCAAGGGCTTTCTCTAGTGGCGATGAGCTACTCTCTAGCTGCACGGCACAAGTTTCTCACTGTGGGCTTTCTCTTGATGCCAAGCAGGGACTCTATAGCCCAGGCGCGATAGTTTGGCACACAGGCTTAGTTGACCCTTGGCGTGTGGAATCTTCCCAGATCAGGGCTTGAACCTGTGTCCCCTGCATTGACAGGTGGACTCTTAACCACTGGACCACCAGGGAAGTCCCTCATTGCTTTACAGACACTAGCTCAATTAACTCTTTCCACAGCTCTGCTCTACAGATAGAAAGACAGAGGCTCAGGAAGCTGAAGGCACTGCCCAAGTCCACACAACCATTACTAGGTCTGTCTGGCTTCCAAGTTCATTCTTCTTCTGCTCTCAACCTCAAACAGCATCTCTGCCACACACGTTATAGCTAATCTTCCTTATCACTCACCGCAAGCTGACTACGCACAAATTAATTTAATCTTGAGCCTTGGGGAGTTTGGGTTTGCCCAAGGACACACAGTAAGTAGAGCTGAGATCTGAACCCAGGGAATCTGAGGCCAGAATCACATGCTGAAGGCAAGTGCCCCCGGAAGGACACCTTTCCCAGTTTCTCCCAGGAGCCCTTCTTGAATAAAATACTTGTCCAGAATCTCTGTCACAGTTTCTGCTTCTGGGGAATGGAAACTTAGACAGCATGAGGTTAAAAGGCTTTCTCCAGAGCACAGATGTTTTAACTGGCAAGAAGAGGGGGTCGGAGTTGCTGCTCTAACAACAGAAACTAGAAACAGCCCTGGGGGCCAGACGGTGCACTGAGATGTGGGATCCTGGGACAAGTGGGGGTGGCGTGGGACTGCAAAGCAACCTCGGATCCTGAGAGGATGGGCTTTGCCTAGTCCCTCCCACGCCGTATTCTTTCCAAAAAGGCCAGTTCCCTGCCACTGATCTATTTGTCAATTTCCAGTTGCCCCCTCATGGCATGACTCAGCCGTGGGGCAAGGAGTGGGGATCCCAATTACAAAGGAAGAGAAACCCCTTCAATCTTTCATTCAGTGACATTCACTGAGCTTGCCTCCAGGCCAGGCATTATGCTTGCCACTGGAAGGATCTGATGGTGAACAAATGCCCTTCCCTGATCTCAAGGAGCCAAGGAGACGGCTCCAGGAATAAGCCATCTCAGCAACAGAGTGATTCGACGGAGGAAAGCACAGATCCTGCTGAGGTGAGACGAGGAGCATCTAACTCTTTGCTACCCCAAGTGTGGTCCACACACCAGCAGCATCAGCATCATCGGGGCAGGTGTTGGAAAATGTAGAAACCCAGGTCCCACCCTAGACCTACAGAATCAGAACCTGCAGGTTAACTAAGGCCCACAGCGATTTGAAAGTGCATTAACATTTGAGGAGCTTTAATGTAACCGAATCAGGGGCGAGGCAGGCTGAGGTATAGGTGCGAGTCAGAGAAGGCTGCCTGGAGGAGACGACACCTGAGCTGGACAAAGGAGTAGGAGTCAGCCAGGTGAGGCAGAGATTTGCTGGCTGTTCTCCAAACCTGCTTCTTCTTTTCTGGCTGGACCGCATTCCAGCGTCTTACAGTTCCTGGCGGCCACGTGACCAAGTTCAGGTCGGTGGAACGTGAAGAGATGCCTTGGGCACCCTTTGCAAGCCTGGCCCAGGGAAACCTCCACAGCCTGATCCTGCTGAACTTTCCGGATTCACCAGCCACATGGAGGGAACGTTGAGAAGGCCAGAGCCGTAGGAATGACTACGCCTGGGTCCCTGACTGATGGGCTGGCTGGTTAGCCAGGAGCTCCCGCAAAAGAAGTTCTGTTGTGTTCAGCTCCTGGGGTCGGGGGTTAATTTACAGCAGTTGACCTATCCCTGCTGAGACAGCAGGCAAACGGGGGGGGGGGGTGGTGAGTTTTGGTTTGTTTGTTTTTGTTTTATTTTTGGAAGGTGAACAGAGGTAGGAACAGGCTAGATCTTGAGGATGGCGGAGACCGTGCTAAGGAACGAGAAATTTCAGCAATTTGTGTTTGGGAAGGGGTGGAGTCAGAGATCCCCCTGCTAGTAGCAGCTGATAGTTATATAGTGGTGGGGGTTTGGTCGCTAAGTCTTGTGACCCCATGGACTGTAACCCGCCAGGCTCCTCTGGGCATGGGATTCTCCAGGCAAGAATACTGGAGTGGGTTGCTATTTCCTTTTCCAGGGGATCTTCCCAACCCAGGGATCAAACCCAGGGATTGAACCCAGGTCTCCTGCATTGCAGGCAGACTCTTTATCAACTGAGCCTCAAGGAAAGTTATAGAACCCTCACCCCCCACCCCCCCCCAAAAAAAAGAAAGAAAGTTATAGACCCTCTTTTTTTCCCCAGATTCACACCAACAACTGAAGAGGAGACACAAGCAGTTCATGAGTTCCAGGTTAAGACATGTTTCAGCTGATGGGAGACCATTTTTAAAAAAGAAAGTCATGTCAGATGTATCAAGGGAAAGTTTCCTTTGTTGTCAACCAAGGCATTTTTGGTTTTCATCTTTTTCTTGGTCATAAGAATCCATCCTCAGGCCTTCCCTGGTGGCTCGGTGGTAGAGTCTGCCTGCCGAAGCAGGAGACGTGGGTTTGAGCCCTGATTCAGGAAGATCCCAAATGCCACGGAGCAACTGAGCTGGTGTGCCACCATGACTGAGCCTGCGCTCTACAGCCCAGGAGCTGCAACTCCTGAAGCCCGTGCGCCCTGGAGCCCGCGCTGCCCAAAAAGAGCAGCCGCTGCAATCAGAAGCCCAGGCACTGCAACTAGAGAGTAGCCGCCACTCTCCACGACCAGAGAGGATCTGCTTGCAGCGATGAAGACCCAGTTTGGCCAAAAATAAATAAATAAATAAACCTTGAAAAGAAAAAAAAAGAGGGATTTCCATGGTGGTCCAGTGGTTAAGAATCTGTGCTTCCAATTCAGGGCTCACAGGTTCGATCCCTGGTCGGGGGACTAAGGATCCCACGTGCTGAGTGGTGCAGCCAAAAAATAAAAATTAAAATAAAATCAAATAATCTTAAAAAAAGAATCCATCTTCAATTTTACAGTGAAAAACAACAGCAAAACAACAAGATACCACTACACACCTATTAGAATGGCTGTAATCCAGGACACTGAATACACCAAATGCTAGCAAGAGTGTGGAGCAACAATTCATTGCTGGTGGGAATGCAAAGTGCTATGGACACTTTGGAAGACAGTTTGGTGGTTTCTTACAAAACTAAACATATTCTTTAAAAAAAATGACTAAATATAATCTATAATCTTACTGGATGATTCAGCAAACTGACTCCTTGGTATCTATCCAAAAAAAAGCTGAAAAGCTAAGTCTACACAGAAACCTGCACACAGATTTTTATAGCAGCTTTATTCATAAGTGCCCAAACCTGGAAGCAAATAAGATATCTGTCCTTCAGTAGGAGAATGAATCAATAAACTGTGGTTGATCCAGACAATGGAATTTCATTCAGCGCCAAAGAGAAATGAGTTATCAAGCTATGGAAAACCATGTAGGAAACACAAATAGGCTTCAGTGACATATTGTACAGCACAGGGAACAGAGTCAATAATTTATAACAAGTTTAAGTGGAGTATATAATCTATCCAATGGTTGAGTCACTATCTTATCCATCTGAACCTAATGCAATATTGTGAATCAACTATAAGTCAATTAAAAAAAATTAAGAAAAGGCAAGACATGGAGGAAAGCCAGACACATATTATTAAGTGAAAGAAGCCATCTTGAAAAGACCACATACTGTAAGGGTTCAGCTATATGACGTTCTGGAAGAGGCGAAACTATGGGGATCAAGAGCAATGGTTGCCAGGGATGAGAGGAGAGGGAGGGATGGATGAGTCGGCGGAGCGTGGAAGATGTTTAAGGCAGTGAAAATACTTTATATGACACTAGAATTACGCACGCATGTCATGTAACATTTGTCCAGACTCATAGCAAGCACAACACCAGGCGTGAACCACCATGTAAAGGATGAACTTTGGGTGATGATGTGTTCAGGTCAGTTCGAGTGTTACAAATACTCCTGAGAGTGGGAGAGGCCAGGCACGTACAAAAAGCCTCTGATGGGCTTGTGGGAAATCTCCATACCTTCTCCTCAAATTTGCTGCGAACTTTGTTGTTGTTGTTTTTGCTGTGAACTTTAAATGGCTCTAAAATATGATAAGCTGCTCTGGTAGTTCAGTCAGTCGAGAAACTGCCTGCAGTGCAGGAGACCTAGGTTCGATCTTTGGGTCAGGAAGATCCCCTGCAGAAGGAGACGGCAAACCACTCCAGTATTTTCTCATTTTAGTGAGAAAGCAAGATTCCTTTTATAGCTAACATGGCCGGGGCACATTGAACTGATAAGGCCATGGACATTTGTATTTGTGTTTATTCAGCATCACCGTTCTTTTGTTTTACCTTTTTTTTTTAATTAATTTTTATTGGAGTATAGTTGATTTACAATGTTGTGTTACTTTCTGCCTTACAGCAAAGTGACTCAATCATATATGTACGTGTACCAGCTCTTTTTTAGATTCTTTTCACCTCTAGGTCATGACAGAGTACCGAGTAGAGAGCCCTGTGCTATAAATAAGTCCTTATTAATCACCTATTTTATATATAGTAGTGTGTATATGTCTACCCCAATCTCCCAGTCTCCCTCCCCCACCATCTTTCTTTTAAACGAGATGTCTAACTGCGACCCATTCTTCTGGGCTGTCTCGTTTATTTACCTGGTAGTGCACACTGGTGAAGAATCCACCTTCCTGGGGCAGGAGACTCAAGAGATGTGGATTTGATTCCTGATGCGGAAGATTCCCCTGGAGAAGGAAATAGCAACCCACTCCAGCATTCTTGTCTGGGAAATCCCATGGACAGAGGGGCCTGGTGGGCCACAGCTCATGTGGTCGCAAGGAGTCGGATACGACTTAGCGACTAATCCACAACAACACGGGCAAGAACAGGAGAATCTGAGTTTCGGCCCCAGATGGGGACCCAGCTCCCAAATCTCTGCTGAGCTGCTAAGTCTCCCTTTGGCCACTAGAGGGCGCAAGGGCCCCAGTCAGCTGAACCTTGGCACAGCCCTGGCCGCTGGGGTCAGGGCACTGGCTAGTGATTCAGCACTGGGGGCCCTCCCCGCCCCGGACGGGCGGGCGGGGCACGAATAGCAGGCTCTCCAAAGCCCCAGGACTGCAGATAACACCCCCACCTCCCTCCAGAGCTTCTGCTGGCATCCGATCCAGATATGCTAATGACAGTCTGGGGCCGCAGTGCCCGCGGATCCAGAGGAACACTGGGGTGGGGTGAGGGGGTACCTGTGCCCCCCACCCCCCACCTCCATTCTGCATTCCTGAGCCTTGACCTCCACGGAGCAGCCACAGGGCAGCTTGAAACCCTCCCAGCCCCTCTGCAGACAGTCTGGCTGTGTCAGAGAGCTCACAGGTACATTACAGGCTAGAAAAGCCCTCTGGTGAATCAGCCTGCCATTCCTGTACACGTCCTGGTTTTCATTTACTGTAAATTACCCTGCTTCTCATATGAGACTTGAAAGGGAGAGGAGGGAAGGGCAGGAGCGTAGCCATGAGTTTGCTTCACCCAACGAGGCGGCCTCCAGTGCAGTCACGGCAGGAACAGGGACTGACCCAAGCCTCTGAGTGTAACCTAAGGAGCCTTCAGGAGGGGTGGCACTGGGAAGTGCCAAGGGCCTGGGTCTCCCGAGTCAGAAAGACTCAGGTTCAAGTTCAGCTCCCTCATTTACCAGCAGCTGGTTACCTCCCCTCTCAGGGCCTCAGTCTTCATTTTGAAAGTGGAGGTGGGGACTTCCCTGGTGGTCCAGTGGCTAAAACCTCTCGCTCCCAATGCAGGGCGTGCAGGTTCAATCCCTGGCCAGGGAACGATTCCACACGTCCCAACTAAGAGTCTGCATGCCCCCACTAAAGATCACACATGCTGCAATGAACACAAAGACCAGGTGCAGGCAAATAAATTAAAAAAAATTTTTAAGTAGGACTTTATTGGTAATCCAGTGGTAAAAAATCTGCCTGACAATGCAGGGGACACTGCTGCGATCCCTGGTTCGGGAAGATCTCACCTGCCCCGGGGCAGCTAAGCCTGGGCGCCACAGCTGCTGAAGCCTGCGTGCCTAGCTGCGTGCCCTGCAACAAGGGAAGCCAGTGCAATGAGAGACCCTCACACTGAAGCTAGGGAGAGGCCCCTGCTCACCGCTAGAGAAAGGCTGCGCTCAGAACCAAGATCCGGTGCAACCAAGATTAAATACAATTTTTAAAGCAGAGGTGATATTTAGCACACTGGTATGAGATAATGATCCCCTTTGTTGTTGTTTTCTCCCTAAGTTGTGTCCGGCTCTTTTCGACCCCACGAACTACAGCCCTCCAGGCTCCTCTGTCCGTGGGATTTCCCAGGCAGGAATACTGGAGTGGGCTGCCATTTCTTCCTCCAGGGGATCTTCCTGACTCAGGGATTGAAGCTGCATCTCCTGCTTTGGCAGGTGGATTCTTTACTATGTTTCCCTAGCACCCAGCATAGCAGGGCTTCAATTCATCTTAGATAAAATTGGACAGTGGCTTGAAACAGCCGCATTATTATCCCCTGAGTTTTGTCGGTGGCCTCACGAGGCTATTTCACAGCTGATGTTGCTTGGGGTCTCTCAGGCTGTTGCAGTCCGATGGATGGAGTCATCTTGGAGGCTTCAACAGAACCTGGGAAGGTTGGGCGCTGCTCCTCTCCAAGCTGCCTCAGGGTTTATCTTCTCCGTGTGGCCCCCTCCAGCTTTATCTACCGCATCTTGGGACTCCTAAAAGCCCCAAAGTAGAGCTAACAAGTCTTCTGATGCTTGGGTGTGGAGCTGACAAGCGTGTCATATGTCATCATCTGTTGGTAGGTCCCAGGTCTTGCAGATTCAGTGTAGGAGGGACCTGTCCAGAGAACAGATACTGGAGGTGTGACTCACAGGGAAGTCTGGTTAGGGACTAGATGTGAGATGGTGTATTAGTGTCCTGTTGCTGCTGGAACAAACCACCACAAATTCAGTAGCTTCAAACAACATACATTTATTATCTTACAGTCCTAGAAGTCAGAACTGCAAGATAGATCTCTCTAAAGAGTCTCCCAGTAGTTACGTACAAATGTGAGA
>SJYX01008019.1:168586-182717 GCA_006410675.1 Oreotragus oreotragus | reverse complement strand
GCTCTTCACATCAGGTGACCAAAGTATTGGAGCTTCAGCTTCAGCATCAGTTTTTCCAGTGAATATTCCAGGTTTATTTCCTTTAGATTGTTTTTATCTTCTTGCTGTCCAAGAGACTCTCAAGTGTCTTCTCAGAACCACAATTTGAAAGCAACAATTCTTCAGTGCTCAGTCTTCTTTAGGGCCCTACTCTCCCAACTGTACATGACTACTGGAAAACCCATAGCTTTAACTATATGAACCTTTTAGCAAAGTAATGTCTGCTTTTTAATATGATGTCTAAGTTTGTCATGTCTTTCGTTCTAAGGAGTAAGCATCTTTGAATTTCATGGTTGCAGTTACCATCAGCAGTGATTTTGGAGCCCAAGAAAATAAAATCTATCACTTCTTCCACTTTTTCCCCTTCTATTTCCCTTAAAGTGATGGGACCAGATGTCATAATCTTAGTTTTTTTCAATGTTGAGTTTGAAGCCAGCGTTTTTACCCTCTTCTTTCACCCTCATAAAGAGGCTCTTTAGTTTCTCTCTGCTTTCTGTCATTAGAGTGGTATCATCTGCATATCTGAGGTTGATGACATTTCTCCTGGTAATCTTGATTCCCTCTTCTAGTCTATCCAGTAAGACATTTCTCATGATGTACTCTGCATACGAGTTAAATAAACAAGGTGACAATATACAGCCTTGACATACTCCTTTCCCAATTTTGAACCAGTCAATTGTTCCATGTAAAGTTCTAACTGTTGCTTCTTGAGTCCCATACAGGTTTCTCAGGAGACAGGTATGGTGGTCTGGTATTCCCATCTCTTTAAGAATGTTCCAGTTTGTTGTGATCCACAAGTTAAAGGCTGTAGCATAGTCAATGACACAGAAGCAGATATTTTTCTGGAATTCCCTTACTTTTTCTATGATCCAGTGAAGGTTGGTAGGTTGATCTCTGGTTCCTCTGCCTTTTCGAATATCAACTTTTATGTATGGAACTTCTAACTGAAGCCTAACTTGAAGGATTTTGAGCATGATGCTCGTATGTAGAATGAGTGCAATTGTATGATAGTCTGAACATTCTTTGGCACTGCCCTTCTTTGGGATCGGAATGAAAAATGAAGTTCTCCAGTCCTGTAGCCACTGCTGAGTTTTCCAAATTTGCTGACATATTGAATGTAGCACTTTAATGACATCATTTCTTGGGATTTTAAGTACCTCAATGGGAATTCCATCACCTCCAAAAGCTTTGTTTATTAATGCTTCATAAGGCCCACTTGTTTTCATTCTCTGGGCTATCTGGCTCTAGGTAAAGAACCACAACATCATGGTTATCTGAGTCATTAAGACATTTCTTGTACAGTTCTTCTGTGTATTCTTGCCACCTCTTTTTCATCTCTTCTGCTTCTGTTAGGTCCTTACCATCTCTGTCCTTTATCTTGCCCATCTTCCCATGAAATGTTCTAATACAAAAGAGGCCATATTTGATTATAATTGATTCCATATTTAGATTGACCCAACGCAAGTTCAGATTTTGTGTTCTGCTGTAAGTATAGGCATTATGAACAGTTGCTTTCCTTTTCCGTCCTGCTACATTGTTGCTGATACCACACATATCACATAGGTTATCAGTGGCTTCAAGTTCACAAACATAACTTAAAAATTTTTGGCCATACTTTAAAAAATTTTATTGACGTAGAATTTATTTGCAATGCTGTCTCAGTTTCAGGTGTAGCAAGGTGTATGTGTATGTGTGTGTGTGTATGTATTATTTTTCAGATTCTTTTCCCTTATAGGGAAAAGATAGCCTAAGTGACATGTGTGAAGAGAAGAGTAAAGTTTAGATAAAGGGTGATAAGTAACCCCTTCAGAATACTTGTGAGCTCTTAGGAGGCCTAAAGATGAGACTAAACCTTTCCACACCCCACCCATTGATGCTACTCACTCTTTTATGAAAAACACATCTAAATACCTTCCTCTAAACATGTATCTTATCCCTAAGCTTTCTAAGGACAATGAATATATTGTACCACCTTTTTGAGGTTGTTGTTCAAGCACCTACTTTGTCTGAGAAAAGCTTTTAAAAAGTTGATTTGATAGCCTGTTGGCTGCATCTTGAAGTTAAAACACATCACTTCTCTGGAGTAAGGTTTGATTTTGTTGGTTCCACTTAAAAGTATACATTTTAGGCAAATTCTTCTGCCTGCCCTCAAGATTATTTGTTTCTTTCTAAAAACTTTTCTCTGTTTCCTGCATAATTTCTTTCCTTTTATTTTTGTGTCACCACTTGGTAAGTTCTGGTTTCTATATTCTCTTGGCTTCTTACCTCAGAGGACTAATCACACAAACATCCAAGAGAAGAAATTAGAAACTAAATTTAGTTTTACTTGTTTCTCATTCTATATTTTACAGATTTGGTATGCTTATCTTGTAGTATGTTTTAGAGAATTAATGGGTAAAAGAGAAAAATGGCCTTTTAATGCTTTCATTGTACTCAGAAACAATAATCTTAACATTGTTAATTAATTCCTCTTTTAAGATTTAGAATTTAACAATTTAGCCTTGACTTTTCACCTTCTTTACTTCATGAACTGGAAAAGATGATAGATTAATAATGCTGACCTATTTAGCACTCTTTAATTTATTTTGCAGTTAAATGTAATCAGCTTTTGAAAAGTGCTTATGATTTGCATAATTGCCAGAGTACTAAGAACTATGTTTTCAGCATTCATTTTCCGTTTTTATCAGTAGTCAATTTGACTCTCAATTCCTTGATAGTTTTCCTTCCTTTTGTGAACTTCTTATAAATAACATATATTTTGCTAATCGACTTCTTCAACATGATGGAAAACCATTTCTGACAGGAACATTAGGAAAGAGCCAGATAATATTTGTGAGTGTTGGCCAGTGTTTGGTATGCTGAAAAGAGAAATGTTTCTTAGTTCATTAGGTCTGATTCTGCATAAATTGCATTCTTCATCTGCTGGTGGTAAGATAGGTACACTTCAAGTGTTTAATACTTGTCGATTTTCTTCATGTTATTTCTCCCCAGCAAATCAAGTCCACTTACCATACCCGTGTGTTCATTACAAGGTTAACAGCAGAATTGTGGAGGACACTTGACTGGAGGTTACTTTCTTCTCTGGGTTTCCCTGGTGGTTCAGAAGATAAAGAATCTGACTGCAAAGCAGGAGACCCACATTAAATCCCTGGGTCAGGAAAATCCCATGGAGAAGAGAATGGCTACTCACTCCAATATTCTTGCCTGGAGAATTTCATGGACAGAGGAGCCTGGTGGGTTACAGTCCATGGGGTTGCAAAGTGATTACCACTAATTAACTAACTACTTTCTTCTTTACTAGTACCCCAAGAAACCCAATCCATCAACTCTCACCGAGGCTTGTTCATTTTATGTGAAACATGTATAATATTATATATGAAATGAATCGCCAGTCCAGGTTTGATGCATGATACTGGTTGCTTGGGGCTGGTGCACTGAGACGACCCAGAGGGATGGTACGGGCAGGGAGGAGGGAGAAGGGTTCAGCATGGAGAACATGTGTATACCTGTGGCAGATACATGTTGATGTATGGCAAAACCAATACAATATTGTAAAGTAATNTGAATCGCCAGTCCAGGTTTGATGCATGATACTGGTTGCTTGGGGCTGGTGCACTGAGACGACCCAGAGGGATGGTACGGGCAGGGAGGAGGGAGAAGGGTTCAGCATGGAGAACATGTGTATACCTGTGGCAGATACATGTTGATGTATGGCAAAACCAATACAATATTGTAAAGTAATTAACCTCCAATTAAAATAAATAAATTTATATTTTTAAAAAATTAAATATTTTTTTAATTTTTATTTTTACTTAAATATTATCCATTTCTGTTCACCCTAACAGGTAATGTCAACTCCGTTTTGCTATGACTTTTCAGTAGCTTCTTAACTAGTTTCACTGTTTCCTTCTTTGATTCTCTAATGCTCATTATCGTCATTAGAGCCTCAGTTAGTCTCTTAAAATGCAAGGACTGATATTTCTCCCTGAAATATTTCAGTAGTATTCTTTTTCATTTTGAGTCAAGTTCAAAGTCTTTATTGTGGCTTCTGTGACTTTTAATAAACTGAAATCTACAAAAATAACACCTTTCACTACCTAAAATCTTCCCACTCCTAGCTGCCTACCACCTCATAGCCATAAGATGCTGCAGACATTACTGAATCTCTTTCAGTGCTTCCAACGTTTCTTATTTATCTGTCAACTTAGAATCTTTGTAAATTGTGTTATCTCTCCATGGAAAAGTATCACATCTTTTTGTTTCCATGCTTCCTCTCAAGTTTACATACTTTCCATGTATGCCATGCTTATTATCTCAATTCTTTCTGTATCATCTTAATAGATTTTACTCCACCAAGTATCATTACTGAATAAGTAATAAAAATACACACGACATTTTTTGTTATTGCATGTTTGTCTGGTTTCACCATTAAACAGAGAGAAATATGAGTAATGTGTATTTTAATTTTTCCATCATTGAGCATAGTACCAGAAAAATTGTGGGTGCTTAATAAATATTTGTTGAATACTATTAAATGGAAAGAGTACATTTTAAAATATACTCATTGTGGAGAGTCATGAGTGATACATCAGAAATATATTAGTAAGAATTTATAATTAATTCTGAGGACATATCTTTAATTTAAACAAAATATTCTAATAAAGGTTCAAGATAGAATACTACTAGGTCTCTGTAATGACACAGAGCACTCACAGAATTCTAAGTGACTCTAGGTGCACAAGGTCCTTAGTGATCACTTACTGTTGTTCAATCTGGACTCTCTACAGTGTTATATTTCACTTTTTCCCATATATTGATATTCATTCCCTGTGGCTAAATTCATATGTTGGCTTCATATGTTGGCTTCCTTTTTACAACATTAGTGTTAGCTTATTCATCCACTTCTATTTCCATTTCCTGTCATCACACTTAATTCCAGTGATATCTACCTGTTACCTACATTCTCACATTAGCTTTTTTTTTTTTTTTCAGTTTTTTATTTTTTTTATTTTATTTTATTTTTTATTTTTTTATTTTTATTTTTTTTTAATTTTTTTTATTTTTTTACACGAACTCCCAAACATGAACCCCCCTCCCACCTCTCCCCGCCACATCTTCCCTCCAGATCATCCCCATACACCAGCCCCAAGCATCCTGCATCCTGCATTGAACATAGACTGGCAATTCATTTCTTACATGATAGTATACATATTTCAATGCTATTCTCCCAAATCATCCCTCCCTCTCCCTCTCCCTCTCCTTCTCCCTCAGAGTCCATAAGTCCGCTCTACACATCTTTTCAGAGTTGTCAGGAAGTAGATTCTACATATAATTGTGCACAGTCTGACCACTTATTCAGTATTTCCTGACTTTCTGATAAGANATATTTCAATGCTATTCTCCCAAATCATCCCTCCCTCTCCCTCTCCCTCTCCTTCTCCCTCAGAGTCCATAAGTCCGCTCTACACATCTGTATCTTTTTTGCTGTCTTGCATGCAGGGTCCTCATTACCATTTATGATAAAAACTCTCCAGAAAGCAGGAATAGAAGGAACATACCTCAACATAATAAAAGCTATATATGACAAACCCACAGCAAACATTATCCTCAATGGTGAAAAATTGAAAGCATTTCCCCTAAAGTCAGGAACAAGACAAGGATGTCCACTTTCACCGCTACTATTCAACATAGTTCTGGAAGTTTTGGCCACAGCAATCAGAGCAGAAAAATAAATAAAAGGAATCACATTAGCTTTACTGTTGGTCCCTCATTGTTGCTCCTGCCCCTCTGCAATCCCATATAGTCAGCAACCATAACAGTCTTGCAGAAATGTAAATCTAGTCTTATTACAGATCCCTACTTAAATATCATTTCTGCTGTCTCCTAAAATAAATAAAAGCAAAAATAGATAAATTGGACCTAGTTGAGCTTAAAATATTTTGCATAGCAAAGGAAACCACCAACAAAGTGGAAAGACAGCCTACAGCACAGGAGGAAATATTTGCAAATGATATGACCAATAAGGGTTAATATACAACTTACATAAATATGGGAAAAACAAGCAACCCAATTTAAAACATGGACAGAAGAACTGAACAGACATGAGAAAATGCAGATGGTCAACAGGCAGATGCAAAGATACTTAACGTACTAATCATTAAGGAAATCCAAATCAAAACCACAATGAGGTATCACCTCACACCTGTCAGAATGACTGTCAATGAAAAGAACATGAATAACAAATGTTGGAGAGAATACGGAAAAAAGGAAATCCTTGTACACTGTTGATGGAAATGTAAGTTGGTGAAGCCACTGCGGAAAACAGTATGAAGGGTTCGCAAAAAGCTAAAAATAGAACAACCATATGACCTAGCAATTCAACTCCTGGGCATGTATCCAAAAAAACCCAAAACATTACTTGGAAAAGTTTCATGCACCTCAGTGCTATAGCAGCATTGGTTACAATTGCCAAGATACTGAAGCAACCTAAATTTCTATTAGCACTTAGGAGAAAGATAATAAAGAAGATGTGGTATAAACATACAATGGAATGTTACTTAGCCATAAAAACAAATGAAATGTTGCCATTTGCAGCAATGTGGATAGACTTGGAGGGCATTATGCTTGGTGGAATAAGTCAGGCAAAGAAAGCCACATACTGTATGGTATCATTTACACTTGGAATGCAAAAAATACAATGAAATAGGGAGCAAAAGAGGAGCAGACTTACAGATATCGAGAAAAAAACTCGTGGTTAACCAGTAGGGAGAGGGGAGGGGCATCTTAAGGATGGTGGTGGTGATGTAGTTGCTAAATCGTGTCCAAATCTTGTGACCCCATGGACTGTAGCCTGCCAGCTTCTCTGACCATGGGATTCTCTAGGCAAGAATACTGGAGTGGGTTGCCATTTCTTTCTCCAAACTTAAGGGAAGAGGGAAGTACAAAGAGTTGAAGATAGATAGATCATGAGGATGTAGTGTACAAAACTGAGGAATATAACCAATATTTTGTAATAACTATAAATGGTGTTTCAGTTCAGTTCAGTTCAGTCACTCAGTCATGTCCGACTATTTGTGACCCACTGGACTGCAGCATGCCAGGCTTTCCTGTCCATCACCAACTTCAGGAGATTACTCAAACTCATGTCCATAGAGTCAGTGATGTCGTCCAACAATCTCATCCTCTCTTGTCTCCTTCACCTCCTGCCTTCAATCTTTCCCAGCATAGGGTCTTTTCCAATGAGTCAATTCTTCACATCAGGTGGCCAAAGTATTGGAGTTTCAGCTTCAGCATCAGTCCTTCCAATGAATATTCAGGACTGATTCCTTTACGATGGACTGGTTGCATCTCCTTGCTGTCCAAGGGACTCTCAAGAGTCTTCTCCAACACCACAGTTCAAAAGCATTAATTCTTTGGTGCTCAGCTTTCTTTATAGTCCAACTCTCACATCCATATATGACTACTGGAAAAACTCATAGCTTTGACTAGAAGGACCTTTGTTGGCAAAATAATGTCTCTACTTTTAATATGCTGTCTAGTTTGATCATAGCTTTTCTTCCAAGGAACAATCATCTTTTAATTTCATGGCTGCAGTCACGATCTGCAGTGATTTTGGTGCACCAAAAAATAAAGTCCGCCACTGTTTTCATTGTTTCCCCATCTATTGGTCATGAAGTGATGGGATGGGACAAGATGCCATGATCTTAGTTTTCTGAATGTTGAGTTTTAAGCCAAGGTTTTCACTCTCCTCTTTCACTTTCAAGAGGCTTTTAGTTCTTCTTTGCTTTCTGCCATAAGGATGGTGTCATCTGCATATCTGAGGTTATTGATATTGCTCCTGGCAATCTTGATCCCAGCTTGTGCTTCATCCAGTCCAGCATTTCTCAAGATGTATTCTGCATATAGGTGAAATAAGCAGTGTGACAATATACAGCCTTGATGTCCTTCTTTCCCAGTTTGGAATCAGTCTGTTGTTCCATGTCTAGTTGTAATTGTTGCTTCTTGACCTGCATATAGGTTTCTCAAGAGGCAGGTCAGGTGGTCTTGTATTCCCATCTCTTTCAGAATTTTCCACAATTTGTTGTGATCCACACAGCAAAAGACTTTGGCATAGTCAAAAAAGCAGAAGTAGATGTTTTTCTAAAATTCTTTTGCTTTTTTGATGATCCAACAGATGTTGACAATTTGGTCTCTGGTTCCTCTGCTTGTTCTAAATCCAACTTGAATATCCGGAAGTTCACAGTTCACGTACTATTGAAGCCTGGCTTGGAGAATTTTGAGCATTACTTTGCTAGTGTGTGAGATGAGTGTAATTGTAAGGTAGTTTGAACATTCTTTGGCATTGCTTTTCTTAGGAATTGGAATGAAAATTTACCTTTTTCAGTCCTGTGGCACTGCCGAGTTTTCCAGGTTTGCTGGCATATTGAGACCAGCACTTTCACAACATCATCTTTTAGGATGCAAAAAAGCTCAACTGGAATTCCATCACCTCCACTAGCTTTGTTCATTGTGATGCTTCCTAGGCCCCACTTGACCTCACAGTCCAAGATGTCTGGGTCTAGATGAGTGATCACACCCTCTTGTTTATCTGAGTTATGAAGATTTTTTTTTTTTTTACAGTTCTTCTGTGTATTCTTGCCACCTCTTCTTAATATCTTCTGCTTCTGTTAGGTCCATAACATATAAATGGTATTTAACCTTTAAAAATTATATGACAAATGAAAAACAAACATTTCTTGCTGTTCTATCTCATATTGTCCATTTTCTTCACATATTTCCTGCACATCCGTTTCAGAATGTGCAATCCTCCCATGTAACTTCTTTGCATATCTCCACAACTATACTGTAAACTGTACCAAGGGAATGCACTTGTCTATCTTTTTGACATCTATATACCCAGAAATCAACACATAGAAGGTGCTTGAATGGCTTTAGTGAATAAACAATTCTTAATCTCTGTTGCCTGCAAAGCTCTAGCAAAATGAATGTTCTCTACAAATTTGGTTAAAGAATATAAATCTGCTTTTAAGAAACATTTGTCAATAGTTTCAAGAATTTCCAATTGATGCTAAAATTTCCCATTCCACTCTCACTCCCATGAAACCAGTTCCAAAGAAATTATTTTTGATCATAATTCTAAGCAATTAAAACTCATGACTCTGGCTGGCCTCCCTGTGAACTGCAGTCTGACTACCCTGTGTTCCTGGTTCAAAGCTAATCCAGTTAAAGTTCTAGCACAAGCTTGTTCAGAACCAGTTCATATCAAGAATTTTATGTCTGTTGTCAAAAGTTGAAAGCTATTTCTCATTGTCATATCTAGTTTTGACACCTTCACCAAAATGATCTATAGCAACATAGGGATAAATATACATATTTCCTGGGTTGGGCACATGCCCTGGAGAAAGGAATGGCAACCCACTCCAGTATTCTTGTCTGGAGAATTCCATGGACAGAGGAACCTGGCAGGCTACAGTTCATGGGGTCGCAAAGAGTTGGAAATTGGCAAGCAACTAACACACACACACACACACACACACACACACACACACACACACATGCATTTGCAATTAACAGTTTCTAACAAACTCTAATTTTTCTTGCCTTTGACAGAGGACAACATCTGTACTTAAGAACAGTGATTAACACACCTATGGACACCTTATATTTGACAAGGAGTTAAGAATATACAATGGAGAAAAGATTGTCTCTTCAATAAGTGAAAATTGGACAGCTTTGTGTAAAAAAAAAATGAAATTAAAATACTTCCTAATACCATACATAAAAATAAACTCAAAATGGATTAAAGACCTAAACATAAGACCAGAAACCATAAAACTCATAGAGGAAAACAGGGAGAACACTTTTTGACACAAATCATAACAAGGTCTTCTATAATCCACCTCCTAGAAATAAAAACAAAAATAAACAAATAGGACCTAATTAAACTTAAAAGCTTTTACACAGCAAAATAAACCATAAACAGGATGAAAAGACAACCTCCAGAAAGGGAGAAACCAATTACAAATGAAGCAAATGACAAAGGATTAATCTCCAGAATATAGAAGCAGCTCATGAGGCTCAACATCAGAAAAAGAAACAACCCAATCAAAAAATGGGTAGAAGACATAAACAGACATTTCTCTAAGAAGACATCCAGATTGCTAATAAACACATGAAAACATGCTCAACATCACAGCCCCACTACTGGACATAAACCCTGAGAAAACCATAATTGAAAAGAATCATGTACCCCAATGTCCATTGCTGCACTATTTACAATAGCTAGGACATGGAAACTATCTAAAGGTCCGTCAAAAGATGAATGGATAAAGAAGTGTGGTACATATATTCAATGGAATATCACTTACCATAGAGAGGAATGAATGTGTCAGTTCTAGTGACATGAATAAACCTAGAGCCTGTTATACAGAATGAATTAAGTCAGAAAGAGAAAAACAAATATTGTATATTAACACACATATATATGGAATCTAGAAAAATGGTACTCATGAACTTATTTTCATAAAGACCCAGACTTAGAGAAGAGACTTATGGTCACAGCAGGGGAAGGAGAAGGTGGGACAAATTGTGAGAGTGGTATTAAAATATATGCATTACCATGTGTAAAATAGACAGCTAATGGGAATTTGCTGTATTGTGCAGGGAACACAGCCTGGTGCCCTTTGTCAGTCTAGAGTGGTGGGAAGGGGTAGGAGATGGAAGGGAAGTTCAAGAGGAAGGGGACGTGTATATCTATGGGTGATTGGTGTTGATGTATGGCAGAAACCAACACAACATTGTAAAGCAATTATCCTCTAATTAAAAATAAATACAGAATAGTGGTTAATTCACAGACATAGAAAACAAACGGGAAAGAAAGCAGGGGGTTAGCAGATACAAAATATCATATATAAAATAGATAAACAGCAAGCTCCTACTGTATAAGATAGGGACCTATAGTCAATATATTTTAATAAACCACAATGATCATAATGGAAAAAGCATGAAAAAGAATAAATATAACTGTATCATTTTACTGAGCACCAGACATTAGCACACTGTAAATCAATTAATAAGAGTGATTCACTCATTTCTCACATTTCATTCAAGTAACATCACCTAACCATTTATTTAAAAGGAAAGAGTTTAAAGATTTTAACTTTAAATGCAAATCATCCTTTTATACAAGATTAAAAATTAAAATCTTTTTAAAAGGACATATTTTTAAAGCTAGTTAAAGTAGTAATATAAACAGTAGGTAGAATTGGACAGCTGACAAAATACCTGAATGAAATTTCTAAAAACAAGAAAAAAAAAGTATTGGAACAGTTGCCTTTTTAAATTATCAGTGCTTCTCAACGACAGTATTAAATTATTTTCTATGGATAAAAACTATCCCTCTATTTAGCTTCAGGAGAAATCAATTTGATAGTTGTTTGGAGTATTATTGTGTGTCCTCAAAAAGGTTCTAAACATATTGGAACATGATGTTATTCTTTGTTTATTATCAGAGAGTGAGATCTATTTTGTGTGTGGTATCATATTATACTCTTTATATTACAGGACTTAGCTATATGTTTCTTAAAGTGGTTATAACTCATTAATCTTATACTCTAAAACTCTATCCTCTGTCCCTGTAATTTTCTCACTGATTCCTGCCAGACATCTGTAAAACAGAACTCATCTTGTATCCTACCTTTTAGTCCACAGTCTTTCTTTCCCACTATCTATGAAACTTCATAAAGAGAAAATAGGCTTTGTAGTCAGGTGGTTGTAGATCAAGCCCAAGCTTTGGCATGTTCAGTGTTACCTTGGAAAACTGCTTTAAACTATACGTATTTCTGCTTCCTCTTCTCTAGCAGGGATACTAATGTCTGTCCAGGGTGTTGTTGTGAGATCTCGATGTTTGTATATATACATAACTACTGTAAAACTATGGTTTTTCCAGTGGTCATGTATGGATGTGAGAGTTGGACTATAAAGAGGGCTGAACACAGAAGAACTGATGCTTTTGAACTGTGGTTCTGGAGAAGACTCTTCCGAGTCCGTTGGACTGCAAGGAGATCCAGCCAGTCCATCCTAAAGGAGACCAGTCCTGGGTGTTCATTGGAAGGACTGATGCTGAGGCTGAAACTCCAATACTTTGGCCACCTCATGTGAATAGTTGACTCATTGGAAAAGACTCTGATGCTGAATGGGGGCAGGATGAGAAGGGGATGACAGAGGATGAGATGGCTGGATGGCATCACTGATGCTATGGACATGAGTTTGAATGAACTCCGGGAGTTGGTGATGCACAGGATGGACAGGCGTGATGGGATTCATGGGGTCGCAAAGAGTCGGACACGACCGAGCGACTGAACTGAATGTAAAACTATCATACAGTAAGAGTAAATGGATCAGTTATTTGTTACTTATTTTCAAGTAACAACATTTTCAGACTATCATATAGTTTATGTAAGTTCAGTATTAAATCTGCCCTGAGGACTTAACCAAGATTCCACTATTAATCCATGTTGGATCTTTCAAAACAGACCCATGCAAAACCATTTTAAATCTCTGTGGATTGTTCACTCTGGGCTCTGATACTCCATCTAATTAGTTACCTCCGTCTTTAAACCTCTAGCATTTTTTCTCCTTTTAAAATTTTAATGTTCTCATCATTCTATATTTTACAGTTAAAAGCGCTACATATGTAAAGTAATACTTTCCCCACACAAGTTGCTATTTAGTATGTGATATCCAATACCGTAATACCAGGCATTCATTTTCATATAAGCACCTTGATATACACATTCTGAATTTAAAGGGAAACAAGGACACCTCGTAATTATCTCAAAGTAGGAGAAAAATGTAGTTTTATTCATAGTACAATTTTGCTTTTTCCCATGCAACAGAGAGAAAGAGATAAATAAAAGGAGCCCATCATAAAATTAAAAAAAATTGGTTGTAATAATGCTTGGCATTTAAATCTAGGAAAATAGCAATGAAGAATCACAGTAATCAAATTTGGCCTGAATAGAGCTTTGTGTAATTAGTGCATTAAACATAATGATAATGATCTTGTATTTTATTTAATTTTATTTATTTATTTATAAATGACTACCATATTGCACCTGGATGCTTTGAGATAATTAAAATAATTTTTAAAGTACAAAATGAGTCAAAATAAAAAGGTTCACCAATTTCTGAGACTGATAAACTAAGCTAAATAAAAACCAGAATTCTTATTTTCAGCTTACACTGGGCTAGGAATCCAACCACATCAATTTATTTCTAAGTTAGAGTGATGTTCACAAATATTGGGATTTTACTAATAAATTTATTTAAAGAGTAAAAATTCTAAACAGTAGCAAATTTTACCTTTGAGAATTTCATTATAGGAAAAAAGTAATAAGATACATATTCTTAAGCATTTTAAAAATAACTTCAAATGTACATTCAGGACCCACTATAAATAAATAAATGTCCTCTGGAATATGGAGGTATTTTTCTGTTTGTATACTTAAATTCTTGTAAGAAAGATAAGAACATTAAAAATTTACTTGTCAGAATAATGCAGATGATATTAGAAAAGCAATAAATGACTGCCTATTTATAGGACAAAAACATTGGTTGGATATTAAGAGCTAAAATTTTTCACCACTGAGGATAATGTTTGCTGTGGGTTTGTCATATATAGCTTTTATTATGTTGAGGTATGTTCCTTCTATTTCTGCTTTCTGGAGAGTTTTATCATAAATGGATGTTGAATTTTATGAAAGGCCTTCTCTGCATCTATTGAGATAATCATATGGCATTTATTTTTCAATTTGTTAATGTGGTGTGTTACATTGATTGATTTGCAGATATTGAAGAATCCTTGAATCCCTGGGATAAAGCCCACTTGGTCATGGTGTATGATCTTTTCAATGTGTTGTTGGATTCTGATTGCTAGAATTTTGTTGAGGATTTTTGCATCTATGTTCATCAGTGATATTGGCCTGTAATTTTCTTTTTTTGTGGCATCTTTGTTGGGTTTTGGTATTAGGGAGATGGTGGCCTCATAGAATGAGTTTGGAAGTTTACCTTCCTCTGCAATTTTCTGGAAGAG
>SJYX01008019.1:137786-160413 GCA_006410675.1 Oreotragus oreotragus | reverse complement strand
TGTTTTTTTTTTTTTTTTTTTTTTTTTTTTTTTTTTTTTTTTTGCTATGAAGATTTTTCCTTGGCTTTTGCTTTCAGCATTTTTACTATGATGTGTCTCCTCATGCATCTCTTGGTCTTTATCCTGCTTGGAGACCATTGCAAATTAATGGTCATCATGAAATTTTAAAAGTTTTCTTTAACTTTTCCTCTCCTCTTTATGGTACTCTCATGAATGTTTGTGCATTTAATGCTATCCCCTGTTTCTCTGAGACTCTGTTCATTTTTTTTTTTAATACTTTTGTCTCACTGGTCTTCATATCATACAAACTCTATTAACCAAATCTCAAGCTTGCTACGTCTTTCTTTTACCAGTCCAAATTTACTGTTGGGAAACTTCTAATGCATTTTCTTTTTCAGTTATTATACTTTTAAATTTCGGAATTTTCACTTGTGTTTTTATAACTCCTATTTATTTATTCACATTTTTTATCAATGAGGCACTGCCTTTATACCCTTCTTTATCTCTTTAGTCATAGTTTCCTTTAGCTATTTGAGGCTTCCATGGAGGCTCAGATGGTAAAATGATTTCACGTTAACTTGAAAACAATTGAAAGTGAAAGAAAGTGAAGTTGCTCAGTTGTGTCTGACTCTTTGTGACCCCAGGGATGGCAGCCTGCCAGGTTCCTCCGTCCATGGAATTTCTCAGGCAAGAATACTGGAGTGGGCTGCCATTTCCTTCACCAGATCTTCCCAACCCAGGGATTGAACCCGGGTCTCCCGTATTCCCAACTTTTCTCTTAAATTGAAAAAAATGTAAAAACTAAACGTGAAGCCACTCAGTCATGTCTCTTCACAACCCCATGGACTGTAGCCCGTCAAGCTCTTCTGTCCATGGGAATCCTCCAGGCAAGAATTCTGGAGTGGGTTGCCATTTCTTTCTTCCAAAAAAAAAAAAAAAAAAGGAGGAAAAGGTCCTAGTGTTTTCTCTACAAAATTTTGCCTACTTTATTAATAAGTATCATTGCAGGAAACTTTTTTTCATGCAACTAATCTTCAGATTTTTTCCCCAGTAAAACTGAAAAAATAAAAGTCAGTTTTAGACTTATTTGTATCTTTACAATTGTAAACTCTCTATTTGACATATACATAGAATGCATTTTTTAAAACTGTATGCATATAAATTCATCCTATGCATTTTAAATAGATTATGATCAGTGTGTTTTAAGTTGTGTTTGGGGTTATCCTATTATTATTATTGTTGTTTTGCTATTGTTATCATTATTTGTTGTCAGTTTTATAGTGAGGAAATTTCAAAACTTGGACTGATTTCAAATTATTTTGAGTTTTACCTATTATTATCCACATTTTTGATTGTTTAAACTTTATACATCAAACTTCCCAGTTTTAAACAAATGATTACCATTCCTCAGTTCAGTCCATTTCAGTTGCTCAGTCATGTCTGACTCTTTGCGACCCCATGAATCACAGCACGCCAGGCCTCCCTGTCCATTACCAATACCCAGAGTTCACTCAGACTCACATCCATCGAGTCAGTGATGCCATCCAGCCATCTCATCCTCTGTCGTCCCCTTCTCCTCCTGCCTCCAATCCCTCCCAGCATCAGAGTCTTTTCCAATGAGTCAACTCTTTGCATGAGGTGGCCAAAGTACTGGAGTTTCAGCTTTAGCATCATTCCTTCCAAAGAAATTCCAGGATTGATCTCCTTCAGAATGTCCTTGCAGTCCAAGGGACTCGCAAGAGTCTTCTCCAAAACCACAGTTCAAAGCATCAGTTCTTCAGTGCTCAGCCTTCTTCACTGTCCAACTCTCACATCCATACATGACCACTGGAAACACCATAGCCTTGACTAGATGGACCTTAGTCGGCAAAGTAATGTCTCTGCTTTTGAATATGCTATCTAGGTTGGTCATAACTTTTCTTCAAAGGAGTAAGCGTCTTTTAATTTCATGGCTGCAGTCACCATCTGCAGTGATTTTGGAGCCCCCCAAAATAAAGTCTGACACTGTTTCCACTGTTTCTCCATCTATTTGCCATGAAGTGATGGGACAGGATGCCATGATCTTCGTTTTCTGAATGTTGAGCTTTAAGCCAATTTTTTCACTCTCCTCTTTCACTTTCATCAAGAGGCTTTTTAGTTCCTCTTCACTTTCTGCCATAAGGGTGGTGTCATCTGCATATCTGAGCTTATTGATATTTCTCCCGGCAATCTTGATTCCAGTTTGTGTTTCTTCCAGTCCAGCATTTCTCATGATGTACTCTGCATAGAAGTTAAATAAGCAGGGTGACAATATACAGCCTTGATGTACTCCTTTTCCTATTTGGAACCAGTCTGTTGTTCCATGTCCAGTTCTAACTGTTGCTTCCTGACCTGCATACAGATTTCTCAAGAGGCAGATCAGGTGGTCTGGTATTCCCATCTCTTTCAGAATTTTCCAAAGTTTATTGTGATCCACACAGTCAAAGGCTTTGGCATAGTCAATAAAGCAGAAATAGATGTTTTTCTGGAACTCTCTTGCTTTTTCCATGATCCAGCAGATGTTGTCAATTTGATCTCTGGTTCCTCTGCCTGTTCTAAAACCAGCTTGAACATCAGGGAGTTCACGGTTCACATATTGCTGAAGCCTGGCTTGGAGAATTTTGAGCATTACTTTACTAGCGTGTGAGATGAGTGCAATTGTGTGGTAGTTTGAGCATTCTTTGGCATTGCCTTTCTTTGGGATTGGAATGAAAACTGACCTTTTCCAGTCCTGTGGCCACTGCTGAGTTTTCCAAATTTGCTGGCATATTGAGTGCCACAATTTCACAGCATCATCTTTCAGGATTTGAAATAACACAATTCTCATCTGAGAAGTATGACATTTCAGTTAAACTTCAGTTTAACTTCAGTTTAAACTTTAATCACAAATAAATTAATACTAAAAATTGTGACTGCCTGGGAAATACACTAGAGAAAAGTGAAATATTGTGGAAGCAAAGGAAAAGTGCAAGAGTAGTATGGAGTAGTTGAATATGGCAGTGTCAGATGCTTGTATTTACAGAAGGAGATATAATAAAGCTCATCATCTTACATAATCCTGTGTTAATATTTAATATTTAGAAAATTTTAATAGCATCCAAGAAAAACTGAAAATAATATGCTTATTATCTTGGATAATATGCTTATTATCCAGGCTTCCCTGGTGACTCAGATGGTAAAGTGTCTGCCTGAAATGTGGGAGACCCGGATTCAATCCCTGGGTTGGGAAGATCCCCTAGAGAAGGACATGGCAACCCACTCCAGTACTCTTGCCTGGAAAATTCCATGAATGAAGGAACCTGGTGGACTACTATCCACGGGATCGCAAAGAGTTGGACATGACTGAGCGACTTCCCATCACTTTAGCTATTTGAACATATTTCTAATGGCTTCTTTGAAGCCTTTATATGTTAACTCTGATATCTGGTCACTGTCACAAGCAGTGCCTATTGCCTGCTTTCCTCCTTGTGTATGGGTCATTCTCTCCTGCTTGTTAAATGTTTCAGAATTTTTGTTGGCTATTTTAAATAATACATTTTTAACAACTCTTGGCAATGCTATCCTCTGGGACTTGTTATTGTTATTTGTTCATTTGTTTTTTAGTTACTACTTGAATTATTAATGGAATCTATCTATTCCACCATCCCCTGGAGCATGAAACCTCTGATATTGCTTCTCAAAATCTGCAGCCTTGGGCATCTCCACAGTCATTCTGGAAGGACAGTGGCTTTTGCAGGCCTTACTATTTCTTTCCTGACCACCAATAACACTTCAGTTCAGTTCAGTTGCTCAGTCATGTCTGACTCTTTGCGACCCCATGAATTGCAGCAGGCCAGGCCTCCCTATCCATCACCATCTCCCAGAGTTCACTCAGGCTCACGTCCATCGAGTCCATGATGCCATCCAGCCATCTCATCTTCAGTCGTCCCCTTTTCCTCCTGCCCCCAATCCCTCCTAGCATGAATCTTTTCCAGTGAGTCAACTCTTCGCATGAGGTGGCCAAAGTACTGGAGTTCTAGCTTTAGCATCATTCTTTCCAAAGAAATCCCAGGGCTGATCTCCTTCAGAATGGACTGGTTGGATCTCCTTGCAGTCCAAGGGACTCTCAAGAGTCTTCTCCAATACCACAGTTCAAAAGCATCAATTCTTCGGTGCTCAGCCTTCTTCACAGTCCAGCTCTCACATCCATCCATGACCACAGGAAAAACCATAGCCTTGACTAGACGGACCTTACATTCCACAATTTAGTTTAGACTTGTGGCCTATTGTTTTCTGCTTTCAAAAATAACTGAGGGGCACAGATTTCTCTACAAACAAATCCAATCAAACTGAGACTTTTGTGAAAAACTAGTTCCTAAAGTCAGTGCTTGAGATTTGTCCTCAATCCTAGTGAATCTCCTCTCAGCTCACTCTTGGCAGGGTCCTACTGCAAATTAGCTGACCTGTGGTTTAGCTTATATCATCAATACATCTATCAATTTCACCTCAATTGCCTTTAACCACAATCTCCACAAGTCTTCATTTTGAACTACAACACATTCTAAAGTAAATGAAGTAATTTCCTTTAGAAAAAGTTTAAACACTTTTTGTTTGAAGGACTGCTGCTTTCCCCAGGGAAACTGGGCCACAGCTCTGGAGCTAGAGGCAGGGGTACAATGACGTGATTTACTCTGAGTGGAACTTCCCTTTAAGGAGTAGGGTGCTGAGTGAGAGGGAACTTGTCTTAGATCTCATGTTTTGACTTTTGGCACAAACCCACTATTTTATAGGCAAGAAATTTAGAAAATTAACATTGAGAATATAGTTGATATATAGCAATATAATAACTGGCTTACAGATTTCCATGGACAGAGGAACCTGGTGGGTTACAGTCCATGGGGTCACAAAGAATTAGACATGACTGAATGACTAACACTTTCACGTTCTTTCAACTGGCTTGGATGTGTTAAGCCCAAATAGATCAGTGAGATTAAAAAACACTGAGAATATAATTCTTCAACCACATTCAGTTCATAATATGCCAGATTATTGTCACTAACATATGTACAGTGTTTACTTACTTTAAAAATGTTGGTGTATGTGTTAGTCACTCAGTCATGTATGACTCTGCGACTCCATGGACTGTAGCCCACCAGGCTCCTCTGTCCATGGAATTTCCCAGGCAAGAATACTGGAGTGGTTTGCCATTATTTTCTCCAGGGGATCTTCCTGTTCCAGGGATCGAACCTGGGTCTCCTGCATTGCAGGCAGATTCTTTACTGTCTGAGCTATCAGGGAAGCCCCAAAATTTTAGTACTAATGTTTTTATCTGTCCATTTTGAATTATGTAATTAAGCATTACTGCCATAATATAAGAAGGAAAGTGATACCAAGAGTTTTAAATTGCTTTGCTTTTGTCCCACAATTAGTAAGTGACAGAGCCAGAATCCAGAATTTAAACATAATCCATTTCTAAGCCCTTTATTCCTTTTAGTAAAACTTGTTACTTTTAAACAACTATTAAAAGATCCAACCATTTTAAAGATAATATAAATATAAATTTTATAGAAGGTTTTGAAAGGTAAAATCTCTGCTTGTGAATTAGAAGGCAGAAAACACTGTGTTATTCAAAGAAATTAAAGGTATAGAATAAACAACTTGTAAATATCTACTAGTGCTAATATTATTCTAAGACCAGATTAAATGTTAAAATTTGAATATTACAGAAATGATCCAATTTAAGAATTAATAGATATTTGAGGGTTGAAAATTATGCTGAATGATGTCTTTATCCCTTCCAAGTTTAGGTTCAACATCCCTACTTTTGTATCCATTCTGCATCTAGATAATTTTATACTATAAATTTATGACTGATTTAGAAAGCAGCACATGCCATTGCACTTACATTTCCCCCATTCACTTGCAACAAATGAGCTTACATATCTCCCATTCATTTGGGATGAATGAAGCCCTATAGAAAATAAAATTTACCAACTGGTCCACTAATATTTGGTGGGCAAAGAGCATTAAGATGGAGTGAATATATCAAAATAATCTCAGCAGACAACTGATACATTCTAATTTGAGATTCTGGATCACTTACATACACATATGGAAAATGAAGCTTATTACTTTGAGAAAGGGAACATTTGGAACAGATCTATTAAAATGAGTCTCAAATGCTCTTTACACTCCATCCCATTCCCTTTCACATATATATCTTTTGAAATCAACTGGAGTCTGGAGAAAAGAAATAAAAATTATCTTAAGTTTTGGATCTACGTTAAAAATTGTGTCTTAACGCCATCCTTAGAACCAACACACACAGGAGAACTGATTGAATATGAAACATATTTTTGGTGAAATCAGTGAGTTTCAAGTTTGAGAAAAGTGAGATTTGAGAAAAAAAATTGTAAGAATTTGTATGGGAATCCAACCAAATGATTTATATTATTAATACTTTATTAGTTGTTTTTAAATTAATATGTTTAGAACTTTCATGTTAATCTATTTATCAATAGATATTGAAGTGATTTATTTGGGGATAACACCAATACAAATATTGGTCAAATATAAATAAAAACCCTTTGAAGTTAGAACTACCTGTGGATAGAAGGATTAATTTTTTCTTGTTCTGTGAGCTAATATTTCTTTGGCGATGTGTTACTGAACACTCTTAATAGAAGTGGCATTTATAAATAAATAATTTTATAAAATATCAAAATAGGAAAATACTGTAAGATATCAAAATGAGAAAAAGCTTGAAAATAGAACAAGGTAAATCATGAGTGTGGATTAGAGATGTACATGTGTCTCTGGGAAAGGAAGAACAGCTAACATGTAATTAATGGACTGAATGTTGACAAAGTCAGTGTCAAATTTTGTGGAGCAGATACCATCATGAAGCTCCTTTATGGAACTGTGGACTCTGCCGACAGCAAATAAAAAGTGACTTCTAAGACTGGATATCTTTCCTCTTTTCTCACCTTTCTTCTCCTCCTCATATGCTTTTCCAGACAATGTGTAAAGCATATAGTCCCAACCCTTGAGGACAGGCTGATGGTGTGTGTGTGTGTGTGTATGGGTGGCTTAATTACAATATAGAGCAAATGTTTTAATAAAGCACAGAGGGAGAGTAATTGCCTCTTCCTCAGGAAGTTAGAAAATGCTTCATTGAAGAGTTGATCAAGTTTACTCAATGGTAGGGTTTAAATTAACAGTAATCATAACACTTTGCAAACTCATACTCAGTTGCCTTTTTCCATCTTAAATTTATATATACTTTTTATGAGATTCTCTTCATAGGAGCACATATTATAGCATTTCTTCCAAGGCCACACTCATGGTTTGTAATGGGACAAGAACCAGGTACTCAAACTTAGTTCAACTGCATCAATTTTGGTTTGGCATAAGGACAAAAGAAGTAATATGTGCACTATTAAACTTAAACTAAAAGTTTTCAATTAGGAGCAATTACTTAGGAATAATTAGGCAATATACATTTTTAAGTACAAAATGTGTACATGGAAAGAAATGATGTTATCAGATCTTATTGTATTTTCCATTAAACAAGGTGTTTTTCTTCTATGTAGGTGGTATTTGTTTATTAGTAGAAGCTGTACTCCTATTGAGCAAGATGTCAAAAAATCATTATCCTTGCCCTGGAAATTCCTTGACATGAAATTTATCCAGAGAAAATAGCATACTAAAGAATAACACATTTTTCCACATAAATGTAGTGTAGGATAACAAAATTATTATTTCCTACTCTATGTTTAGTGAAAAGATGAGTTGTATAACTGTAAGAAATTAGTGAATTTAATGTAATGGTTTGGTTTTTTAGAGATAAAGAGTGGTAATTTGTATCATTTATTATTTGTACTAGTAGAAAATGCATTTCCTAGTTACACTGTATATGTCTTTTATATTTAAACCAAAACAAGTTTAAGAGATATTATATGATATAAGCAATTAATTCAGTTATAGCATACACAAACCCAATATAATTTATTTAGGTCGATATCAAGATATATAACATGTTTGCTTATTATAGCATCTAATGATGTAATTATGCTTAAAATTCTCTGAGCCAGGTTTCAACAGTATGTGAACTGAGAACCTTGAGATGTTCAATCTGGATTTAGAAAAGGCAGAGGAACCAGAGATCAAATTGCCAACATCCATTGGATCATAGAAAAAGCAAGAGAATTTGAGAAAAACATCTACTTCTGCTTTATTGACTATGCTAAAGCCTTTGAGTGGATCACAGCAAATTGCAGAAAATTCTTAAAGAGATGGGAATACCAGACCACCTTACCTGCCTCCTGAGAAAACTGTATGCAGGTCAAGAAGCAACAGTTAGAACTGGACATGGAAAAATGGACTGGCTCCATATTGGGAAAGATGCATCAAGGCTGTATATTTTCACCCTGCTTATTTAATTTCTATGCAGAGTACATCATGTGAAATCCTGGCTGGATGAAGCACAAGCTGGAATCAAGATTGCTGGGAGAAATATCAATAACCTCAGATATGCAGATGACACCACTCTTATGGCAGAAAGCGAAGAAGAACTGAAGAGCCTCTTGATGAAAGTGAAAAAGAAGAGTGAAAAAGCTGGGTTAAAACTCAACATTCAAAAAACGAAGATCATGGCATCTGATCTCATCACTTCATGGCAAATAAATGGGTAAACAATGGAAACAGTGACAGACTTTATTTTGGGGGCCTCCAAAATCAATGCAGATGGTGACTGCAGCCATGAAATCAAAAGATGCTTGCTTCTTGGAAGAAAAGCTGTGACTACTCTAGACAGCATATTAAAAGGCAGAGACATTGCTTTGCTGACAAAGGTCCGACTAATCAAAGATATTGGTCATGTATGCATGTGAGAGTTGGACTATAAAGAAATCTGAGCTCCAAAGAATTGATGCTTTTGAACTGTGGTGTTGGAGAAGACTCTTGAGAGTCCCTTGGACTGCAAGGAGCTGCAACCAGTCCATTCTAAAGGAAATCAGTCCTGAATATTCATTGGAAGGACTGATACTGAAGCTGAAACTCCAATACTTTGGGTACTTGATGAAAAGAACTTACTCATTGGAAAAGACCCTGATGCTAGGGAAGATTGAGGACAGGAGAAGGGGACAATAGAGAATGAGGTGGTTCGATGGCACCATTGACTTGATGGACATGGGTTTGGGTGGACTCTGGGAGTTGGTGATGGACAGGGAGGCCTAGCATGCTTCAGTCATGAAGTTGCAGAGTCGGTCATGACTGAACAACTGAACTAAACTTAACTGATATAAATATATATTTATTTATTTATTTATTATTTATATATAATTTTCAAATATATATATATATACACACACATATCTTCCCTCACATAGATACCAAAGGAATAGTGTTGCTGTGTCTTCTGTAGTAACAGAATGGCCAATCCTTCATTCCTAAATGGGAACAGGACTTGATAAACTGCAAACTGTTGAGATACTGGTTCACATAATCTATTGCCACTGTCAGTAACATCATCTCTTTCCTTTGTCTACAGAGGTAAGAATAATCTATCTTCACCTTTCCTAATATATGCAATGGATTATAGGGATTGCTTGAATGAAGTAATATAAAAGATGAAAAAATTTCTAGAATCTAATTCATTTTAGTTGCAGATAAAGAAAGAAACTGTATTAGGATTCTCCAGAGAAATAGAAATAAATATGTAGACAGATAGATATAGAGAGATTATTAAAGGGTAATATCTCACAGTTACGGGAGATGTCAAGTCTAAATTCTGTAGAGCAGGTCTACCAGCTAGAAAACCAGGTAAGAGTTGATGTTCCTCTTAGGACATTCAACTCATTGGAAGACGTTCATCCACATTATGAAAGGTAATTTGCTTTACTTAAAATCTACTGATTGTAAATTTTAATCATACAGATTAAACATACAGATTAGAGTTTGAGTAAACAATGGGTACCATAGCCTAGCCAGGTTGATACTTAAAATAACCATTACATACAGTATCTTTCTTATTCCTCACCCTACTTCTTTGCCTTTAATCTATACTATATAAATCGTTCACATTTCATTTGATGCAAAATGCTGAAAATAATTAAGAACATATTATTAATAGTTAAATAATCAGTATATAAATTATACAATATGTACAGTATAATGATTATATATATAATATATTATATTATTACTATTTTAAAATCTGCAATCATAAGGACCATGTGCCTGTTGTTTTCTTTTCTGGTAATGTCTTTGTTTGCTTTGGACTTTGTCGCAATGATGGTTTCTTAGAGTGAATTAAGAAATATTTCATTCTCTTTGATTTTCCAGATTATTTTTTGTAGAATTGGTACTACTTCTTTAAATTTGTGTTAGACTTCACCAATGAATCCATCCATCCCTTGAGATTTCTTCACAAAAATGGTTTTACCTATAAATTCATGTTTTCTTTTTTCATATTCACTAATGTCACACAGAGTCGGACATGACTGAAGTGACTTAGCAGCAGCAGCAGCAGCAGCATAATCAGGTTATCTCTTTTTTTCTTGACTGAATTTTGGCAATTTGCATCTTTTAAGGAACTCATAGATTTTTATCTATGTTCTTGAATTTATTGACAAAGTTTTTCATAATATTTACTTGTTATATTGCTTTATTATCTACATAATGAGGTGTTGGCACATCTCTCATTCTTAAATATTGGTCATTTGAGTCTTCCTCTATTTTTTTCTTATACGTATTGCTAAAGGTTTATCAATACTATTTTTCTCAAAGAATAACTTGATTTCATTGAAATTCACTATTTTTTGTTTTGTTTTGCATTGATTTCTGGACTTTGTCAGTTCCTTTCTTCTGACTACTTTGTATTTAACATACTCTTCTTTATTTGATTTCTTGATTTGAGACCTTTCCTCCTTTCAAACATACACATACAGAGCTAGATACCTCCCAGTAAGTACGCTTCAGAGGCATCCTACAAATTTGTGTTGAACATTCAGTTCTCATGTGAATTTTTCTTTACTCCTTAGGTTATTTGTTAAGTGTGTTAGTTTTCAAATAGTTGATATTTCTATTAAAGACTTCTAATTTAATTTCACTGTTGTCAGAAAATATATTTTGTATCACTTTATTTTTTTTTTAATTTTGAGACATTTTTATATGCCAGAGTGTGGTTTATCTTGATAAATATTAGAGTTGGTTTTGATTGATTGAATTTTTGTCTTTATTTTGGATTATATATCCTTACTTCTTTGCAAGCTTGATAATTGTTGATATGATTTCAGGCACTGTAAATTTTACCCTGTGGGCTATTGGATATTTTTTTGGATTTCTAGTTGGAGAAGACTCTTGAGAGTCCCTTGGACTGCAAGGAGATGCAACCAGTCCATTCTGAAGGAGATCAGCCCTGGGATTTCTTTGGAAGGAATGATACTAAAGCTGAAACTCCAGTACTTTGGCCACCTCATGCGAAGTGTTGACTCATAGGAAAAGATTCTGATGCTGGGAGGGATTGGGGGCAGGAGGAAAAGGGGATGACGACCGAGGATGAGATGGCTGGATGGCATCACTGACGCGATGGACGTGAGTCTGAGTGAACTCCAGGAGTCGGTGATGGACAGGGAGGCCTGGTGTGTGTCGCAAAGAGTTGGACACGACTGAGTGACTGAACTGAACTGAACTGACAGATATTCTTTACTTTCTTCTGGTGTGCAATTAAACTATCCAATTTTGTTTGGTCTTTCTGTACCTTGTTTTTAAGATTTTTTTACATAGAACAAAAGCTTTACTCATTCTAGTGTTATCTCTGACTTCTGAGGAAAGGTCTTTCTGAGTACCCTTGCTAATACTTTAGTCATTAGGAAATATTTTAGTCTGTTCTCATGTTACTATAACAAATACCACTGATTGGATATTTAAAAAACAGAAATTTACTTTCTCATAATCTTGGAAGCTGAAGGACCGTGATCTAGGTGCTAGTATGATCAGGAGATGGTGAGGGCCCTCTTTCTAGCTTGTAGTTGGTCACCTTCTTATTGTGTCCTTACAGGGCAGAGAAAGAAAGAGGGGACGCTCTCTGGTGTCTTTTATTATGAAGGCACTAATTCAATCAGACCAGAGTCCTACCCTCATGAACTAATCTAACTATAATTAATTCCCAAAGGCCTCACTTCCAAGTACTATTACAATGGGAGTTAGGGCATCAGTATATAAATTTTTGGGAAAAACAAATAGTCGATCCTACATTTTCTTGCCTTGCTTGTAAGAGTAGACAATGCTCTTGATTATGTGTGAGCACTGGTTTTTGCTACTTCTAATCTTCTTGCATGATTATTTCCCCAGTCTCTTGTAGTTTCTTCAGACGTATAGGCTGACCAGTACTGCACTGAAACTTCAAGGAGGACCATCTTGAAATCTCAGCTTCGGTGTCTGCAGCTTTCTCCTCTCCAGAACTCCTTCCTGAGAACCTTTACTATCTTAGTCTTCCTAAACTTTAAGCTTCATTGTATCCACTGGACTCTTCTGGGGACACTCTCTTTGTTGCATCCTGCTTACACTGTCTCTCAGTTGTGTCTGACTGTTTGCAACCCCATGGATGGTAGCCTGCCAGGATCTTCTGTCTATGGAATTTTTCAGACAAGAATGTTGAAGTGGGCTGCCATTTCCTTCTCCAGGGGATCTTCCTTACACAGAGAACAAACCTGTGTCTCCAGCATCTCCTGTGTTGACAGGCAGATTCTTTAACACTAGCTCACTTCATCCTGCTGCTGCTGCTGCTGCTAAGTAGCTTCAGTCCTGTCCGACTAGAGAGCAGCCCACCAGGCTCCCCTGTCCCTGGGATTCTCCAGGCAAGAACACTGGAGTGGGTTGCCATTTCCTTCTCCAATGCATGAAAGGGAAACGTGAAAGTGAAGTCGCTCATTCGTGTCCGACTCTTAGCGACCCCATGGACTGCAGCCCACCAGGCTCCTCCGTCCAAGGGATTTTCCAGGCAAGAGTACTGGAGTGGGGTGCCTTTGCCTTCTCCACAGTTCATCCTAGGGACTGTCAAATCAGGAAGCTGGGCAATTTTAGATCTCACCTATTTTTCTCATCTCTTAGAAAGCATTGTCTTCCATTACCTGATGACCAATGTGTTAAAAATCATTCTTTAATGAATTTCGCTTTTTTTTTTTTTTTAAAGAGCTGTAGGGATTTTTTTTTTTTCCAGACAGAAAAGTAAACCTGGTACCTGTTACTCTATTTCCACTATAAGCAAGAGTCTCAATGATTTAGATAATAAAATAACCTTATTATGATTGCATAAGTAATATTCTAGATAATGCAAATACAAACAGAAAACAGAAAATTCAGTTGTACAACCTTAGAAAACAAATGAAGCTTTTGTTAGTTTTTGATTTACAGTAGTGGAATTGATCTTCTGTATTGTACTTTCCACATATAAAATATATTATGGATATCCTCAAAGTTATAGCCGTAATTAATTCTTAATGATTTTAATTCATTTATTTCTGTAGTTTAAAATATTACATGGAGCACAATTATAAATAAAATCATATAGTTTTTCTTTTACTGTTGGGCATTAACTTTTTAAAATTCTTGACCCAAGCTAAAGATGGAGCTGTAATCATTTGTGCACTGGGACAACCCAGAGGGATGAGATGAGGAGGAAGGTGGGAGGGGGGAGGGATGTGTGAACACATTTACACCCGTGGCTGATTCATGTCAATATATGGCAAAACCACCACAATATTGTAAAGCAATCAGCCACCAACTAAAATAGATAAATACATTTTTTAAAGGGGGGGCTTTTAAAAAATGAATGTCTGAGAAACCGCTGTGGGCTACCCTCTTTATTAAGATATTTTATGAATTTTTCTTCGCTTATGAATCAAATAAAATACCATTAAAAGGAAATCTATGCACTACTAGTATCAAATGATTGTTCTGCAATTGAGTTTTTAAAAGGAAAACTCACTGAGAAAAATTTCTAAATCATACATTCAAGTGAAATTCTATCAAAATTGTCATGTTTGGAATCAATTATTAAACAAAATTTATTAAAGATTAGTTAATCACCTCAAGACCTAGAATTACTATATTCCATGTTTATGACAGTACAAAAATATTCCTGAAAAATACTATAGCTATACATTATAGAGTATATCTCTTAGCTAAAGAAGATAGTAACTAAGACTATGAGCTATTTGGAAATTCTGGTTTATTTAAGCAGTCAAACTCTGTTGAGGGTAGGTATTGAAAGTATGACAGGTTATTCTTTAGGTTGCCAGAGTGCCCTAAGGTACTGAGGTTGAAACTGTCACTTGAGAGATGTCAGTTTTGTGGCACTTCAGTAAATTAGATGGGGCAGTGATTTCATAGTAGAGACTGAGCCCAATCTGAATTCCTGACTTCCTTCACTTGCGTTTACCTTATAAAATTTAGGGAACTAAATATATCTGGTGTTTTAGAGCATATTGCAGATAATTTGTCAATGACCAGTCTAGTATTTTCAAGCCTCTCTGCATTCCTGCTCCAGGGCAGTTCTAAAACTCTCACTGCCAAGCTCATGATCACAGCTTATAGTGCCAGCTGTGGTTCAAGGACCCTGGCTTGTTCATTTGCTCAGGAATGGTGGTGTCAAGCCCGTATGTATACTTTAAGAATATTGGTGATCTGACAATGTTAATCTTTCAAATTCACATGCAGCAGACTTCGCAAGGTAGTGAAATTATTATATTAGATATTGTTATATTTTGGAAACATCCAAAAAAAAAACAACCATATAATTCACTATTATAGGGCTATCTGATTGTGAGACTGCTCTGGTTACTATTGTTGAATATGTAACTGTTCCCCAAACTAGCAAACAATCATTTTATATTGCTGATGATTTGGGGGGCCAGGAATTTGGAATTCACTTCCTAAGTAATGTTAGTGGTAAAGAACCCAACTGCAAGTGCAGGTAGACATAATAGATGTGGGTTCAATCCCAGGGTCAGGAAGATCCACTGGAGGAGGGCATGGCAACCCACTCTAATATTTTTGCCTGGAGAATCCTATGGAGAGAGGAGCCTGGCAGGCTGCAGTTCACAGTGTCACAGAGATCCAGACATGACTGAAGCAACTTAGCACGCATGCACAGGAATTTGGAAAGGTCTCAGAAGGGCCTCTAGTCATCCACAGGCTCAAGATGAAATGGTTATTCCACTTGATTCACTCTCATGGCTGAACATTGATCATGGCTACCCTCTGCAAAATGCAGCATATTCATTATGTTAGTCTCAGAAGAGTCAGATTTTGTACAGGGCAGCTACCTTCCCCTAGAGTCAAAATCCTTAGAGAACCAAATGGAAGAACAGTGGCCTTCTCTGACCCTTCATAGTCTCATACCGTCACTTTGGTCATACTCTGTTGATCAAAGAAGTCACACGCCCTGCCAAGGGGAGGGAACTGTATTTCAACATTTGATATAGAAGGTGAAGGTCACATTAAAAGTGAAAAAGCATGTGAAATGGGAGATAACATTATGACTATATTTATGGCTAAAGTGGGACTTCCTAGGTGGTGCTAGTGTTGAAGAACCCACCTGCCAATTCAGGGGACAAAAGATACCTGTGCCCAATCGCTGGGTCAGGAAGATCCCTTGGAGAAGGGCATGGCCACCCACTCCAGTATTCTTGCCTGGAGAATCCTCATGGATAGAGGATTCTGGCAGGCTACAGTCCATGGGGTTGCAAAGAGTCAAACATGACTGAGGCGAGTCACACGCATGCACTGATTAAGTGAGCTAATTATCATTACTCTTCCAAGAATGACAAAAATCACCAGTCATTATTAGAGTATTGATTTGGGTACACTGCCCCATGAACAGCTTGTACAATAGACAGTAGGGCTTTAGAAACACCAACCCATAGTTCCATATAAACTATATGATAAATATGGACATAGAAGAAGAAACAAATATTAGGGACAACTAAGAAGTGATTCTTCTGGCTGAAGATATTAATGCACAATAGATAAAAGCAAAAAAACTTGACATTTGCGTCTAAAGTCTATAGTAGCAAACACTGCTCATGAAAATGTACAATAGAAAATATTTACATCCATAAAAACTAATACCTACCTGGCTTGAATTTAATTATTTATTCACAGCCTCTAGGTTTAGAATAACAGAACCTTTGAAAACTACCTATGATATAAACTATTCATCTCACTGAACCCAGGCACGTGCCAATTGAATCTGAAACCTCCCTTGTAGGAAAGATGATGTGGGGAATACTATAGTCTTTTTATAGATTGTCTTCTGGGACCTAGTCCTATTAAGGGAACATTTTTTTAGCTTGCCTAATGGGGAAAATATATTAAGAATTTTAAATATCTGAACCACTTCCTATCATTCTCAAAGGGATCTTGACTAATTTAAATTAGAAATTAGTCAAAGAATCTTCAAACATGATAGGAACTCTTTGTCAGAAGTAGAGAAGGCAGGAGAACAGGTACTGGGTTTTCAACTAGATGCATAAATGTTTCTGAAAAGAACATTGCTCCATTTACCTGGTTATTCTTCACCAACTCTTTTGGAGAAATCAGTAGGAAGATAAGGATAATTTTCTATGGGAATAAATATTTTTTAAATATAGTAATACCACAAAGTTTGATCTAGGCTAGAATTTACCTAAGAATTTTGACAGTGTATTTTTATTTAATTCTTTTATTTAATAACTTATGTGGTAGATTCTATTATAATTATTTTATAAATTAGAAAAGTAAAGTATGGAACAATTGAGTGGCTTTTTTTCATATACATGCAATTACTCTGTGAGAATCCAGGACATGAAAACAAGTAGCTCGTCTACAGAATCTGCCTGCCAGTGTTTGCTAATTGCAGGAGGAGCAGGTTGGAACCTTGGGTCAAGAAGATCCCCTGAGAGGGATATGGCAACCCACTTCACTATTCTTGCCTGGGAAATCCCATGGACAGAAGAGCTTGGTGGGCTACAGTCCATGGGGTTGCAAAGAGTCGGACATAACACTATGCACATACTTGAAGCATGTACGTCCTTGAAGAAGGAGTTGGGCAACTTATCAGAGTTACCTAGGAAGACAATGGTTAGGAAAGGAAAGGAGGCTTTTGGCCAAGTAATCCATAAGGGACAGCATGAGGCACAGACCAGTAGCAGAGAAGAACTTCACAACTCAGCCTCTGGGAACTAGAACCAGACCTCCTATGAATGGCAAAGCACTGTGAGAGACAAAAGGAGCCAAATACACTGAAGGATTCACAAGATTAAAAGTTTCAGTATATGCTTTACTGGAATTTGCAGTTATTTCAGTAGAGAGACACCTGAACAGTTAATGTATATACTTCTTGAGCAAGTCAAACTGAAGGTAATACTATGGTGTTTTCTGCTAATTTGTGGTTATGGCACAGGAAAGAATCTGTTAGATGAGGTTGGTCATCACCCCAAACAGAAGAGCAGCATTAGTCAAGAAGTAGAAAGACCAAGGGGTTCTATCTTAAGTTTTTCTAGGCTAAATAGGCAAAAAACAAAAACGTGTAATTGTAATGGTCTTCAAACTTTCACTATTTTTGTCATAAAAATGATTACTAGAACAAACACGGTATGTTTTTGAAGAGTATTATAATAAGCATTGACCTAAGTATTTATTATTAATCAAGAAAAGACATCCTAACAGAGAATTCAAAATGATTTCACTAAAGTTGATTTAAGAATAAGTTCAAGATATATCTCCTGTAATTCAAGGTTATGTGGGTTCTTTTCAATATGATACTGCTACAGATAAGGGGGGAAATATTCATTTACCTTTTGTTTTCACACAATATGTGAACTTATTCAATTGGAGAGCTTTTGATTAAATGGCTAAAACAGAATACTACCTGAATCAAACACAAAATTCTTGAAAGAAAAATAAAGACTTCTTCCTTATAATAAAAATATTCCACTGCTTATATTCTAATTTAATGTAAAGGAACATTTCATTACATTTTCATATTAGAAGTTATTAGACTTCTGGTTTTACATGAATGGGGATAAACTTTATCACCAGATTGAGGATCATCAGTCACTTTCTGGTCTTTGGAAACTTTCCAGTAACAAATTTGGAACTTTTAACTAAATGAAACATTCTTTTAATACATAGTTTTTCAATACTAATAACTTTTCACTTAGTAATTTAATAGTTCCCAGATATTTGGGGGGCTTATTTTTCTATTCTTTGAGTATTTCATTCTGTTCTAAATAAGGAAGAATTTTTTTTTAATGTAGGAATCCTGTTTTTGCTGCTTCTACTACTACTAGAATATACTCTGGTAAGAAAAAATGATTTTTCATCCTATATCCAGGAAATATGGAGGATTTCTGTACTAACACATTGCTACTACATCTAAGAGAATTATATCTTTACATGTAATTGTAATATAAATGTATAATCATATTATGCCTACTCTTAGTACTTTGCATATCTTGTTGAGAGGTTATGTAAGATTAAGAAAATAAATGTTGAAAATGAGAAAGAAGAGTGTACTAGAATGTACTATAAATTTTATTAGTAATTAATGCAGAATTGTAATATAAGACATCAAAGTACAAGTTACTTTATTTAAAAAAATAAATCTAATACAATACACTGTAACTTATTAAGAAACTTAGATACTTAAAGTCCCAATTAAAGGGATATACGGACGTAAAAATAATACAATTTAGTTGCAAGAATAAAGAGTGAGTGGACACTCTGTACTTTGCCTTGGAAAAAATTATTCCCTCATTAGTCTAATCTGCCTATGTCTCTTAGTTTGGAGGAAGAATGCACAATATATTCAGTGTTTGTTTGTTTTTTCATTTTCTGAACTCCATCCATGAAATTTTCTAGGCAAGAATACTGAAGTGAGTTTCCATTTCCTTCTTCAGGGGATCTTCCCAACCCAGGGCTCAAACCCAAGTCTCCCACCTTGCAGGCAGATGCCTTATCATGTGAACCACCAGAGATGTCTAAGTAGGGTTAATATTAATGATTAACCTTAATACGCTAGGATGCTAGTCTTTTTATTTGGTTCAGCAGAAAGAGTTTAGAAACAGAAATCACACAATTCTGATACCACCACTAACCACCTTTGTTTACATACCTATAAAACCAGGATAGACCTTAGAAAACAAATTTAAAATTAGGCTTTGCCCTGGATATTCTAGCACTATGCCATTTTCTCTATGTGCATGAGAAACACAAATTTATAGTGGAGCAAGGCCTCTGCTGTCTCCTTTAAACTAGAAAAATATTCTCATGTATTTTTAATAACATGAGATTCTGTGTTATTTCTTTTGAAGAAAGGTCTTTAATGTTTGCAGGAAAAAGCCAGCTATGTGGTGCTATGGTTTGCAGAAAAAAAGAAAATAGACTATTTCATACAAGTTTAGATATGGAAGAATTTTTAGTGATCTCATTTATTCATTGTCACTCATAACCAGTCATTGAACTCAGCAAAAAATCTTCATAAAAAGACAGGTATTCTAGGTCCTCTTCCTAGCCATCATGGCTTAGTAAGTCTTAATTTGAAGCTAGAAAACTGCAATTTTTCAAAAAGCTCTCTTGATGAATTTTGGTCAGTTACACGGGGAACAATTGGTCTAGTGTTGTCTGTAGTTTTAGAGATGAGAAAATTAATGATCAAAAAAGGAATAATATCTAGGTGACTGATTTTTGCCTCCAAACCAAGCCTAAAAACTGTAGAATTTCCTCTCTATATTTGATTGTAGTGCATATCAAAGGAATACATTAAATTGTCAGAAGTTAGGTTCTTCCGTATTGTAAGATAGAGATTTTATGAAATTAGTTTTGTAATAAATACTATTGATGTGCATCTAGGGCAAGAGCACCATCCAATTGTGCAACATTAACACAGACAAAAATCCTCAGGGTGTTCAGGCGATATTTCAGAATTTGGTCATCTTCCTCTTTTCCCTTTTGCTACATGTTAACATCAGCTTCTATAAGCCATATACAATTTATAAAAAATAAAAATAAAAATTGCAGAGGGAAGACAAGTGTGGGCTTCTAAGAGCTAGCCATGTAAACTTCAAATACCTGCCATGTTCCTGCCCTATAACAAAATTTCAAACATGTTGAATTTAGTATTGCATTTTCCAGAAAAATTCCATGAGGCACATTAATGCTAATTTAGAGCACAGCAGCCAAAGACAGGAATTTCCAAAAATGATTTTGAGCATATTCTGGTTTGCCAAAGAGTGAGAGGTCTATTCCTTCTCTTTAGGAAGAGAGTGCACCTATATATTTAAAAGACTGAAGTTCAGATACCTTTTGTATACAACTGGTACTTAAACTCCAAATGTCTTGTACCCAAGAAGCCTAATTTTTTTTTCTTCTCCTGGGATGGCTCTCATGCTTGCCCTATATGAAGGTAGAATAACAAGAAAAACAATATTTATCCATAGATATGGAAAACCTTCCATATGTCCAATAGATTGCACATGGGTTACCATGCTGATAAAAACCTGAGATCATGGGCGTCTTATCTTCTTCCTGACTCTTTAATGCTAATGCATTAATCTATGTCCAATTATATGGTTAAATTCACCCCCAAACCTATTGTCAGTTGCCTCCACAAAGGAATCATCCTTCCTAGACAGATACTGTATGATCTGTGCTGTATGATCTGCCTTCACAACTGTACAGAAGTAAAGATCAGCTATGAATGCAGAACATTAAGTACCAGATACATATGGGAACATTTGGGTTCCCTCCTGAGAGTGGTAAAGCACTGTGAAATTGGCACATAAGGCATCGAGACATTTACATGTTCATTTCTATTAATATTTTACCTGCTCTTCTTCCCCACCTCTGAACTGTTCGCAAAGATCAATCTTTTGAACATGGATGCTGGAGGGCCTTTCATTGGTCATTATTAACATTCTTACTTTAAAAAATTATGTATTTTCTAACTTCCTTTTCTATACTTTGTAATGAAAGCTATTAAACTTATATGGATATAAGAATATATAGATATAAAATGAAAAAAAAATCTCATTCTTTTATATGTACAGAAAAAAAAGAACTTGAACTTTTAGAAGAACAAAATGCCACAGGGAAACTCTCTCTTCTCTGGAACTCAGAACATGATTTTCCACCAGTTTCTATGCAGCAACGTATTCTAAGCCTTATCATCAGATTTTCTTTGTCAGTCCTTTGAAAAATCTGATATTTTATCAAAAGAAAAAAATCTATTTTTTTCAACTAGTAAACTACAGCAACAAACACTTCACTCGGAATCAAAAGATGGTCCTCTTCAGGCTGGATGTTTCAGAGTGAATGGGACGAAGATGGGAATGATTTTGTAGACCTGAGAGGAGGAGAGGTTTGATGCTGTCTGTATAATTGTTTCCTTATAAAAGAAAATAACTTTATTCAATTTTCCTTCTAATAGTTACTAAGGAACCAAGGCAACTTTACTCAATTGATCATTAAAGTTTCCCCACAGTTAGTAGAAACCTCATATTTTTTTCTGAGTTAGTGTATTGGCTTTGAACCCTGCAGTGTCACTATTTTTCATTGTAACAGCAAATATTAAAAAAAAATTACTGTTGCCACTTATTTAAACAAATCAGGCTGTTGGACTTTCTGGGGCAGTGGTTAACAGGCAGATTCTAGATAATATATCATTTTTACCCTTGTGATTCTGCATAGATTAACTTTGCAAACTCTGACCTTTTCAGTTCAGTTCAGTCGCTCAGTCGTGTCCGACTCTTTGCGACCCCATGAATCGCAGCACGCCAGGCCTCCCTGTCCATCACCATCTCCCGGAGTTCACTCAGACTCACGTCCATTGAGTTCGTGATGCCATCCAGCCATCTCATCCTTGGTCGTCCCCTTCTCCTCCTGCCCCCAATCCCTGTCAGCATCAGAGTCTTTTCCAATGATCAGGATTTGAAACAGCTCAACGGGAATTCCATCACCTCCACTAGCTTTGTTCTTAGTGATGGTTTCCAAGGCCCACTTGACTTCACATTCCAAGATGTCTGGCTCTAGATTAGTGATCACATCCTCATGATTATCTGGGTCATGAAGATCTTTTCTGTACAATTCTTCTGTGTATTCTTGCCACCTCTTCTTAATATCTTCTGCTTCTGTTAGGTCCATACTCATTTCTGTCCTTTATCGAGCCCATCTTTGCATGAAATGTTCCCTTGGTATCTCCAATTCTCTTGAAGAGATCTCTAGTCTTTCCCATTCTGTTGTTTTCCTCCATCTCTTTGCATTGATTGCTGAAGAAGGATTTCTTATCTCTTCTTGCTATTCTCTGGAACTCTGCATTCAGATGCTTATATCTTTTCTTCTCTCCTTTGCTCTTCACCTCTCTTCTTTTCAGTGCTATTTGTAAGGCTTCTCCAGACAGCCATTTTGCTTTTTTGCATTTCTTTTCCATGGGGATGGTCTTGATCCCTGTCTCCTGTACAATGTCACGAACCTCATTCCATAGTTCATCAGGAACTCTATCTATCAGATCTAGGCCCTTAAATCTATTTCTCACTTCCACTGTATAATCATAAGGGATTTGATTTAGGTCATACCTGAATGGTCTAGC
>SJYX01008019.1:113532-124572 GCA_006410675.1 Oreotragus oreotragus | reverse complement strand
CACTTTCACTTTTCTCTTTCATGCATTGGAGAAGGAAATGGCAACCCACTCCAGTATTCTTGCCTGGAGAATCCCAGGGATGGGGGAGCCTGGTGGGATGCCGTCTATGGGGTCACCAGAGTCGGACATGACTGAAGTGACTTAGCAGCAGCAGCAGCAGTAGCAGCACTCCTTGGAAGAAACATTATGACCAACCTAGATAGCATATTCAAAAGCTGAGACATTACTTTGCCAACTAAGGTCCATCTAGTCAAGACTATCATTTCTCCTGTGGTCATGTATGGATGGGAGAGTTGGACTGTGAAAAAGGCTGAGTGCCGAAGAATTGATGCTTTTGAACTGTGGTGTTGGAGAAGACTCTTGAGAGTCCCTTGGACTGCAAGGATATCCAACCAGTCCATTCTGAAGGAGATCAGCCCTGGGATTTCTTTTGAAGGAATGATGCTAAAGCTGAAACTCCAGTACTTTTGCCACCTCATGCGAAGAGTTGACTCATTGGAAAAGACTCTGATGCTGGGAGGGATTGGGGGCAGGAGGAGAAGGGGATGACAGAGGATGAGATGGCTGGATGGCATCACTGACTCAATGAACGTGAGTCTGAGTGAACTCCGGGAGTTGGTGATGGACAGGGAAGCCTGGCGTGCTGCAGTTCATGGGGTCACAAAGAGTCGGACAGGACTGAACGACTGAACTGAATTGAATAATAATAAGCAATAATAACAATAACAGCCTCAGGATACTTTATTTTACTTATTTCATAGTTCAATTAGTTGATCAGCAATACATTTCCTTTCAATTGTCAAAATTTCATCTTTGTATTCCCTAAATTTATAATGTGTGAAATAAATAATATTAATTATGTAGATGTTTCTAATCGTTAGGATCAACAAGGAATTTATGTTAATCTATGCATAGATATTTTAGAGATTTTTGTAATTTCCAGTAAAGTATTTATTTCTCTTCTCTTCATTAAGTCTCTCAGTAAACAATACACTGTTTCATTAGACACAGTTTTGATCTTTGATTTAGCAGTATTAGTCATAATATACCTTTGACATATTTTCACAAATATGTAAGTTCACTATGATCCTTAATTAAGCAGAATAGAAAATGAGTAGAAAGTAACATCATTAGTAATTTTTAACTTCAAATGGCCTAAACTATACATACAACTTTATTTTTTTAATATTGGTTCTTGCTCTTTCCATTATAACTCTGGAACTATTATGAACAAAACTCTAGTTATAATGTAAACACAGTAAATTAGTTGATAATTTAATTGTGATCATATTACATATGCCAATTTTGAAAATGCCATGAAATGGATAAATATATGCATTTTTATGAATCAAGTCATCATTAATATTAAAATATATTTGGATAAAATATCCTAGTGAATTTAAATTGCAAAAATTTGACAAAAATATGATAATTTTCTGCTGGAAGAAATTGGACTGCCAAGAATTATACATGTTAAAAAAGAAAGGGGGGGTTATCATTACCATCTTTCTAAATTCCATGTTGATGTATGGCAAAACCAATACAATATTGTAAAGTAATTAACCTCCAATTAATAAAAAACATAAGGAAAGCAGGGGGCAAAAAGAATAGTAGAATGACCAAGCGGAGAAGGCAATGGCACTCCACTCCAGCACTCTTGCCTGGAAAATCTCATGGACAGAGGAGCCTGGTGGGCCGCAGTCCATGGGGTCGCTAAGAGTTGGACACGACTGAGCGACTTCACTTTCACTTTTCACTTTCATGCATTGGAGAAGGAAATGGCAACCCACTCCAGTGTTCTTGCCTGGAGAATCCCAGGGACAGAGGAGCCTGGTGGGCTGCCGTCTATGGGGTCGCACAGAGTCGGACACGATTGAAGCGACTTAGCAGCAGCAGCAGCAGCAGAATTAACAAGGGGACACATTAAGAAACCGAAGCAAATATATACTGTCTTGGGAGTGAAACAACATAAGTGTAGGCCTCTAGTTTTACACTCTATTTGTCATACTAAATCCCGAATTCAAAAAACTAATAGTCACACATAAAAATAAAATTACATAATTACAAAACAAGAAACAACAGACAATATAGACAGGCCCACAGGATACCCAGGTCATGGCATATCAAGCACAGATTTCAAAATAACTAAGCTTACTATGCTTAATATGAAATTCAGGATTAAAATTTTTATACAAAACTATAAATTGTAAAAATAAATGGAGATTTTAAAATTCAAATGTAAAAAAGAAACTAAAATTTTAAAGGATGGCTTAGTAAGCTAGTTGAACAGGTTAGTGATTTGAAATATATCTCAGAGAAAATATACAGAGTGAAGCATAGAAAGGAAAGAGAAATATAACAAATAATCAAGAAAATATATAATTAGATGATCTGTAGTCCCTAAAATAGATGAGAGGAGAGTGGAAAATAAGCAGCATTTAATAGTGCCTGATAGATATGCATGGGGGAAATAGACAATAAGTAACAGTTTCAAGAAACCCTACAACCCTTAAATAAAATTATAGCAGAAATTCATACCTATGTGCTCAGAGAGAAACAGTCAAATTCAATTAAAAAAATAAGATTTCTAAAACATTCAGATAAAAAAGCATTACATTCAAAATAATAAAAATTAAAGTGAAATATCACTTTTTAGCTAAACAATGAAATAAATTAATGTAATATTATGTTTCTTTTGAATATCTTTTTGAACTATAATTCAAAAAGATACATGCACTCCAATGTCCATTGCAGCACTATTTACAATTGCCAGGACATGGAAGCATCTAAATGTCCATCAACAGAGGAATGTATAAAGATGTGGCACGTACATGCAATGGAATATTACTTATCCATAAAAGAATGAAATAATGCCATTTGCAGCAACCTGGATGAGCCTATATATTGCCACACTGAGTGAGGTAAGTCAGACAGAGAAACATAAATAACTTATGATATCGCTTATGTGGTTGTGGAATCTAAAAAATTGGTACAAATGAACTTATTTACAAAATAGAGCCATGGTATAGAAAACAAACTTGTGGTTGCCAAGGGAGAAAGGGAGAGGAGGGATAAATTGAAAGATTTGGATTGACATATACACAATACTATGTATAAAACAGGCAACTAATAAGGACCTACTGCATAGCACAGGAAGCTCTATTCAATACTCTGCAATGACCTATACTGGAAAGTAATATAAAAAAGAGTATGTATATGTATAAGTGATTCATTTTGCTGTACAACAGAAGTAACACAACATTATAAATCAACCATACTCCAATAAATAATTGATGTAAATCTACAACTCTTTAGCTAATAAAAATTACCTTCAGAAACAAAAATATTTTTATTCAAAAGTTATTGAATGCATCACCAACAAAAGTAGGCTAAAGAAAACAGTGAATGATGTTCTTCAGGCAAAAGAAAAAATAATTCCTATTTGGCACATTGGAGATAGGAAGAAAGGAACTGTCATGGGAAAGCTAAATATATGGGTACATTTAAGTTGGTTTTGACCATGTTAAAATATGATATTTCAGGCTTAAAATAGACATGAGTTAAAATCACTAGAACAATTTCAAAATTAAGGAAAGGGTAAATAACAATAAAGTCAATTATCCCACTTTTAATCATTCAAACAACTTCTGTGGCATAAAGGCATTATCATGACAAAAAGTGTTAGTGCTTGTTAACACATCTTTATGAATTACTTTAAGAGTTTGTTTGCTATGTTTGAATCTTAAACACAACTCTTAGGAAACTGAGCAACTATAACTCATGTTTACCAAGGTTAGTTGGTGGAACATTGTCAACGTTGTTGTTTATTCCCTAACTGGAGTCTGACTCTTGCCCTCCAGGTGCCTCTGTCCATAGAACTGCCTAGGCAATGCTGGGCCACCAGGGAAGCCCAATGTTGGGAATAAGAATGGATAAATTTCAGGTGAAGTAGCATAGAAAAATTCAGAGTATGGGGTATTCCATAGTTGAGGCAGTTGAACATTCTGAGAGCAAAGGATTTAAAGCAGGATGTAAAGGGTATGAGAAAAACAAACAGAAGACTGTATATATTAATATACAGTTTTGATCAGCCCTCTTGTGTGTCTTCTAATGGACTGTATTTCAAATGTAAGTTTTACTGAATTTACTCTGTATGCTTAGACATTATCTTATGAAGAGATCATTTATTGTCTAACTTAAAATAATTTTATAATACTGGAATTGTACTTTTGAATTTAACTACATCTGGATTGGATGTATATATTTATTTTAATCTGAATATTTTTTAAATCATTGATTTTTCAAGGTAAATGTACTTACAGAATACAAAATGAATTAAGTCAACGATGTTGTGATAGAGCACAGGATTAGAGTAAGATACCTTAATTGAAAGTAAAATAAAGACTTGAAGTTATATCAAAACTATTATAACCAGACTCTTAAAGAAAATGTAGACTGCTCTAATCTCATTAGAACTACCAAAATCTACTTTCATCACACTGGTTATAGACAGACTAATTAAGAAAATAAAAAAATATTTGATGTTAGATTAAAATATGACATTTTAGAACTATGATAAACACATTTCAAGAGAATGGTGTTCAGATTTAGATTTGAGGTTTCTGAAAAAAGAAAGGACACAGGGACAAAAATACTTGCTAACACCAAATAAATTTCCAAAGAGAAGGTCTTGTTCCTACTGATTCATTCTGTCCTTCACACCTTGTCAGTTTACCCATGAAAAGAGGAATAGTGTGAAGATAAGATCTTATTTCCAAANCAGATTTAGATTTGAGGTTTCTGAAAAAAGAAAGGACACAGGGACAAAAATACTTGCTAACACCAAATAAATTTCCAAAGAGAAGGTCTTGTTCCTACTGATTCATTCTGTCCTTCACACCTTGTCAGTTTACCCATGAAAAGAGGAATAGTGTGAAGATAAGATCTTATTTCCAAATATATCATGAAAATGTAGGAGAGAAGTCGAATGCAGAATTGCAAACTATGAAATAAAATCATCAAATTATGTATGTGTAGATTAGTGTAGATGGCAGATCATCACATTTGGAGGAAGAGCATAGCAGGTGGCCGTCAAAGAAGCACCATTAGGAAGGGAAACCTGGAGTTCAGACTATCTGTATTGTGGGCGTGCAGAGTAATTACTCCTAGATTATTAATTATCTGGGACTTTTGATTCCAATTTTATGAAACTTAAAAAGATGGCAATTTGAATCCGTATATTTATATTGATTCTTTTTTACTTATTCATTAAAAACTCTCAACAAGATTCTACATTATCAATGTGATGTATATACCTCTGGTTTAAGACACATACAAATGCATAATATGTTGCAATTTTCTAATTATTTAGACTAACACATCATTATATTTAAAATAATTTCATGAAATATGTTAACAGGAATCAGTGTCTTTTTCTCAAAAGATAATAGAAATACTTTCCTATAGGATTTAAAAATAATGTTGGGTTATTTATTTTATAGAAAAAGATGGACAAGCAAGATTCTATTGTACTTATTTTATTATGGACATAATTGCCCTTCAAAATCTAGTTAAAATCTAAGAAAGTCAATGGCTAAAGGTATGAAATCTCTTGGGCGTCTTTATGCTAAATAAATATGTCTTTTATTGCCATTTAATTTATTTAACAGTTCATTTAAAATTCACCCTGAAGATTATCTTTCCTTGGCCAAGAGAACTATCTGATAATTGTTGTTACTTTCAACTTTGGAGCAAAATTGGACTAAGAATGCTATAGTACAACATTATAATATAGTATTAGTATACAACACTATGTAATATGGTAGTCTAATTGTGATAATCATATTTGTATCATTTTAAGGTATAATTCACTGGTTTCTTCTATGGGCCTCTCTCATTATTTGTGTGCCTTATTCTTATGGTCTTAGCAACCTGGAAGATGTATAATTACTCTATTATTTCATCTCATTTTATATTGATGACTGCCTGCACATACACATAGGTACTCTCTTCTCTTTGGAACTAAAACATTTAAAGGTAAAACTGATCTGTTTGTTCAGCACTGACTCGTGAAGAACTATAGTATGTACTTCACATGTCAATAGTTTTCCTGAGCTGTAAAACTGAGTAGCTAGGGACACAATAACCTTTAGAGAAAATTGAAGAAACTCATTCTAACATATTGTCTCTAACATTAAGGCTGCACACATATCTGTTTGATTACACGGAAACACATACACAGACACACATTAGTAGGACACCCAGTACTATTCATATACTTTCATAAACTTTGGACCCAGTAATAAATGAAATGAAGGATGAAAACTTCTTATTTAAGTTTTCATTTCCTTGATTATTCACGAAACTAAATCAGGTTTTTAAAAATGTTTGATTATTTACATTCTGTAGCTTGCATATGTATCTCTTTGGACCATTTTACTATTTAATTTTTAAATTTTATTTACTCATTATTCAGTTTTGGCTGCACTGGACCTTCACTTCCGTGTGTAGGCTTTCTCTAGTTGTGGAGAGCGGGGGCTACTCTCTGCTGCAGAGCTCGGGCTTTCTTTGTGGTGGCCCCTCTTGCTGCAGAGCATAGGCTCAGGGGCTCACGGGCTTCAGCAGTGGTGGCCCACAGGCTCCAGAGTGCAAGCCTGGTAGTCGTGGTGCCTGGGCCTCATTGCCTGTGACACGTGGGGTCTTCCCTGATCAGGGACTCAGCCAGTGTCCTCTGCATTGGCAGGCAGATTCTTAGCCACAGAACCACCAGGGAAGGCCTGCTCATTTTATTTTTTATTTATGTGGAATCAAAATATCAATATAAATACTGTTTGCCTTATGCATGTAAATCACAAATATTTTCCACTGTCATTTTATCTTTCAGCTATTTTTTTCCACTTGTACTTTTTTTTTCCCACTTTTTTTCCCCGAATGTAAAAGTAATATGTAATTTTTAGTGTAGAAAATATGGAAAATACATAACACATAAGAAAAAAAAAATGCCAGCTGTATCATCTGGAGAAAAAGAAAGACAGCTTTGCAAAAATATTTTGATTTATAAGGAAGGGAAAAAAAACGAAGAATCTTTAAATATTTCTTCAATCCTTCACATTCCATTCTATTTTCCAAGGCTACAAGTCATATAATTTATTTTTGACTCTTTCCAGTCTCCACAGAGTAAATAAATTCATGTAATATGAACATTATCCAGGACATAGAAAACAACCAGGAAGTTATTTGCATGATGACATACACTTATGAGATTCTGAAAATGAGAGCCTGAAGTGAATTAGCATATTATGAGTTCCATCAACACAGCTGTACTGGTATTAAGTTGTTGACCTTATCATTTAAACCCATCCTTCTGTACTCAGCTTCCTGATGCTGGGGTTGATGTCCTGCAATCTTCTTTTCTCTTCTGTGTTAGACTTTGCCAATAGGGAGTGCTGGAGGGAGACTACAAGCATGGAGGAGTAACAGTAGACCTGCTCCTTCCCAGTGGATTCCTATCAGTTTATTTCTGCTTACAATTCCTATTACTGCCACCCAAACACATGTCTTCACTCCAGAAGATGCAGTTCCTCTCCAAAACAGCAAGAGAATACGGTTTTAAATTTTTCAAACACTTACAGAGACAGCTTCACTCTACCTTTCTTCAGAGAGGAGGTCTTGGCCCTACTGAGTCCCTCCTCCCTGCTCAGAGACATCAACTTCAGGTGAGCAGTCCCTTCTCTGTTTCCTTCGTGGTCTGAGATGTGAAGCCAACCTCCATAGGTCCTCCCTCTAACTTTCTAAGTTTCAATAGTTTCAGCCTATTCTCTTCTTTCTTCAACCCTGGGATGGCTCCTTCTGCCATCGTGTGACCTCCATGATACCTTAGTGTTTGCATTTTTGTCTTACAGTCATAACTTCCTTCCTAGTTAACAATGTGCTGCTTTCATCTGTTTTCATTTAAATAATTGGTGTGATTTCTTATTCCTATATGATTGATACAGCTGTGTTTATAGAATCCCATACTGATAAATATCTCTCCTTTCTCTTCAAATCTCTTGAATTCTCTAGCCAGTTCTCCCATGCCCTTCTTATACTTGTTGACCAGGCTTTTACTGTGATTTTCATGTTTACAAACAAATTTACCAGTCCTTGAATAACTTAATTTTTATCCTGTTTCTTTAACATATCCTTGAAAGCATGGAAAGCCTCAGTACACATTGCATTTTATCATGCAGCAGTAGAATTTTGCTTTGTCTATTATTTCATTGTCAGCACTTTCACATAATAACTTCTGTCATCATTTTGAGTTGAAACTTCACCAAAACATTGAAAAAGAAGCTGCAGCAAAGTAAGCAGGATATAATACAGAATATACAATTCAGAAGGGAAGAATATTATACAACCAATATTTACAGAAATAAAATATTTTCAGGCAATGATGGAACCCAGAAAAATTTTAGCAAGTTGCTTGGCATCAAAATCAACCACAAGTGAAAATAGGAGTAAGAAGAGATGGGGGGAGGTGCTTGCTATCATAGACATGCATTATGACATTGCTACTTTAGATAGTGCAACTGGTGCTTTATAAATAAGAAAATGAACACAAGTTCTGTTTGAAATTGTTGTGTGTGAGAGGCAGAGATGTTAATTTGACTTTTAAATGTAGCCTTCTGGGGCACAAGACAGAGGTAAAATTGTATATATATATATATATTCCATCAAGCAGTTAATTAAGCACAGTTATACAAAGTGACTATAAATAATATACGATGCATTTCTGATATTGATTTCCAGTGCCTTGCCAGAAAGAGACTGTTAGGTTGGTTCTGCTCTGGTGCAGGCAGAATTTGTCTTTCCTTGTCCACACTTGGCAGTTTTACTCCTAGGTAACCCCTACTACTTTCATTTATATCAGTTTATTTTGAATCTTTGTTTCCTTAAGACAGAAAAATTGTTTTACTTGCTTAAAAAAGAAGGTAATTTCTAGAAGTAGAACAATTCTTAATGGCTTCACCAGAAGTTCTTTCTTCTGATAGTACATGATTTAAGCTCTTGTTATTTGAGTTTCAGATTTTATTATTTTTTGGAGGATCAGCTTGGCTATATGTCTCCTGCTTCTGGGCTTTCTTCATGCTGAATTAGAGTAAATTATGAGCATTTCCAGTGTATGAGAGAGCAACTTTTTGACTGAATCTTATCTGTAAAGTAGTTCCTGTTATTGACCAGGAATATGAAAGTAATGATGTTTTGTCTGTTTTAGTATTTAAATTTCATGTGTGCAGCAATTATGTGTTTTGCTATGCAATCACTTCACATAGTAAAATGTGGGTTCTATTATCCACAAACCCAGGGCAAATATCTCTCAGTGGTAGTTATGCGAATTTACATGGTGATAGTAAGCTTGTAGTACTCACTTCCCATTAAGAGAGATCACAGTTTAAATATTCAGATAGCCTATTTTACTTCTGGGTACTGAAAACAGCATTCTAAAAAAAATTTCTTGAGAATGTAGGAGAGTTAATAGACTCTCTGATAAAAAGATGTGTCATTTGCTTATAACAGTTTCCTGAAAAGGGTGAATAGTATTCCTTTATTAACATTTTATCAGTTGAAATTTTTTAGTTATGAGTTAAAAATTTTAAATCTTGGACTTAATTATGACACATACCCATTAAGCATTCATACATATTCTAACTCCACCACAAAGATACACTTTTGTGTATGATGATTTATATCTGTTACCATCAGATATAAGATACTTTGTCACCACTTTTATTAATCAAGACCTTTAAAAATTGGTAGAAGATAATCTTATAGTATCTAGTCTAAATTTCCTTGAAAACAAGATGGCTGGTACTCAAGATATACTGCATTTAAAAAACTGATTCACAGCTGCAAATACTATAGACTTATTTGTCAAGATTAAGTAAGGAAGATCATATATCATATGCTGTGCTTACTTTTATTTTTATACTTCATTAAAATAAATATAAGTATAAACCCTACTAACTAGGGTACTTCATGTTTCATTTAAAGTCAAATAATTATAAATCAAGGTGTTCTGAATAAAGCATATTGTAATTCTTATGCATTAACAGATGCTCCAGTGGGGACAGTGTGAATCTTTAGGGAAATGTTATTACTCTGGGTGTATGTGTGAAGCTGTGAATGAAAACAGTTCCTTGAATATCAGTGTAATGGGTATGCTGCTGCTGCTAAGTCGCTTCAGTAGTGTCCGACTCTGTGTGACCCCATAAATGGCAGCTCACCAGGCTCCCCCATCCCTGGGATTCTCCAGGCAAGAACACAATGGGTATAGAGGCCTGAATAAAGTAGACACTGAAAACTTGCTTTTGAATTGAAATTATTTTGCAATGTGTTGATTTCTTTCAGATTTTGAATGGCTGGTCCTTGCAATATTCTGTTGAAAATAATAGGAGGATTTCACTTCCCCAGGCTATCCTTATGAGAAGAAAGATAACCTTCTTTTCCTTTTAAATTATTATTCACTGTTACTTAATATCATTTATTTGCTCTGTTCAGTGTTCTGATGATTCTGGCATTCTACCATGTTCATGTTACTTTTCACTAAGGTACAGTTTTGAAGAGCAAGATAACCATTTTTCTAGCTTTGATTCATAAAAAATAAATAAAATTATCATGTTTAAAACTTTGTTTCAGAACAGATTTCAAATTATTTCAGGGCTATGTCTAGGATGGAAGAATGAAGTAATAATACAGAGTCAATAATTAGAGATCATATTTGTAAATGGACGATGTCTAGTAGTTTTTAGGAAATAATTTACTTCAAAATTGTCATACTAAAATCATTTTTTAAATGAGGCACAATTTAGTTAAATTTCTTTTAAACGTGATATTGATTATAGAAATTATTCTTAATGTAAATAAAAAAGATTAGAATAATATAGTCAGTCTCAAAAGGCTTTTTATGATTGTGAAAATATTTTATTTAAAATATTATAAATCTTTTAAATATATGCTCTATTCTAAATATGTACTCTCCAAATTTGATTATTATAATTAGAA
>SJYX01008019.1:78882-112180 GCA_006410675.1 Oreotragus oreotragus | reverse complement strand
AGTTGGATCTCCTTGCAGTCCAAGGAACTCTCAAGAGTCTTATCTGACACCACAGCTCAAAAACATCAATTCTTTGGCATTCAGCTTTCTTTATAGTCCAAGTCATATCCATACATGACTAATGGATAAAGCTTTGACTAGTGGACTCTTGTTGGCAAAGTAATGTCTCTGCTTTTTAATAAGCTATATAGGTTGGTCATAACTTTCCTTCCAAGGAGTAAGCATCCTTTAATTTCATGGCTGCAGTCAACATCTGCAGTGATTTTGGAGCCCTAAAAAATAAAGTCGGCCACTGTTTCCACTGTTTTCCCATTTATTTGCCATGAAGTGATGGGATATGATGCCATGATCTTATTTTTCTGAATGTTGAGTTTTAAGCCAACCTTTTCACTCTCCTATTTCACTTTCATGAAGAGACTCTTTAGTTCTTCACTTTCTGCCATAAGGGTGGTGTCATCTGCATATCTGAGGTAATTTATATTTCTCCCAGCAATCTTGATTCCAGCTTGTGCTTCATCCAGTCCAGCATTTCTCATGATGGACTCCTTTCCCTATTTGGAACCTGTTGCTCCATGTCCAGTTCTATCTATTGCTACTTGACCTGCATACAGATTTCTCAAAAGGTAGGTCAGGTGGTCTGGTATTCCCATTTCTTTCAGAATTTTCCACAGTTCTAACCATGTGGTGATCCACACAGTCAAAGGCTTTGGCATAGTCACTAAATCAGAAATAGATCTTTTTCTGGAACTCTCTTGCTTTTTAAATAATCCAACGAATGTTTACAATTTGATCTCTGGTTCCTCTGCCTTTTCTAAATCCAGCTTGAACATCTGGAAGTTCACAGTTCACCTACTATTGAGCCTGGCTTGGAGAATTTTGAGCATTACTTTGCCAGCATGTGAGATAAGTGCAATTGTGTGGTAGTTTGAACATTCTTTGGCATTGCCTTTCTTTGTGATTGAAATGAAACCTGACCTTTTCCATTCCTGCGGCCACTACTGAGTTTTCCAAATTTGCTGGAATATTGAGTGCAACACTTTCACAGCGTCATCTTTTAGGATTTAAAAGAGCTCAACTAGAATTCCATCACCCCCATTAGCTCCCGTTTGTCTTCTGTTTCCTGCATTGGCAGGTGGATTCTTTACCACTGCACCACATGGAGTAAACGTCTTTTAATTTTATGGCTGCATGCACTGTTGGCAGTGATTTTGGAGGCCAAGAAAAGAAAATCAGTCACTGTTTCCACTTTCCCCTTCTATTTGCCATGAAGTGATGCAACCAGGTGCCATGATCTTAGTTGAGTTTTAAGCCAGCTTTTTCACTCTCATCTGCCCCTTTCATCAAGGGGCTCTTCAGTTCCTCTTCACTTTCTGCCATTAGAGTATTATCATCTGTATATCTGAGATTGTTGATATTTCTCCTGGCAATCTTGATTCTAGCTTGTGATTTATACCATCTGGTATTTCACATAATGAACAGGGTGACAACATACTGCCTCTGTCTCTTATACACATCTCATTATTATCTTGTGAAAAGATATTTTGAAGCCACTTAATTGTTACATTCTTGTAACACTTGATTATAACTTGTTACCTGTGTAAAACATTCTATCATTTATAGCATACAGTTACAATATTATAGCTCATAAATGTTTATGATGCCTAATCTGTACTCCAAGAAGATCCAGTTAAAAAATCTACAAAACAAAAATAACTGATGATTACATCTGTATCAGCTATTATGAAAGAGATATGACAAATATATATATTTTTTACAAACGTGGCACTTTTACATACAATTTAGACTGCTGCTGATGCTGCTGCTAAGCTGCTTGAGTTGTGTTCAACTCTGTGTGACTCCGTAGATGGCAGCCCACCAGGCTCCGCTGTCCCTGGGATTCTCCTATGTGCACTTAAAGAATAATCTTGATGAAAATTTTAATTAAATTTAAAATATTTAGTATTATATGCCATATAAGATAAACTCATAAAAGGATATATCTGTTTATGTGAGTATGTTGTTGTTTAGTTATTCAGTCGTGTTCCATTGTGGGACCCCATGGACTGTAGCCCTGATAGGCTCCTCTGTACATGTGATTTCCCAGGCAAGAATTGGGGTGGGTTGCCACTTCCTTCTCCAGCATGTGAGTATAAATACATGTGTGTATATATATATATATATATATGTATGCATGTATGCTCTGTCGCTTCAGTTGTCTCCAAGTCTTTGTGACCTCATGGAAGGTAGTCCTCCAGGCTCCTCTGTCCACAGGATTCTCCAGGAAAGAATACTGGAGTGGGTTGCCATGTCTTCCTCCAGGGGATCTTTCTGACTCAGGGATCAAACCCGCATCTCCTGTGGCCCCTGCATTGGTGGCAGATTATTTACTGCTAAGCCGTCAGGGAAGCCCATGTATGTATATAAATTAAATGAAAAAAAAATGCTTTTAATTAACTTTCTCAACTTTTCTGTCTATAATTTCCTGTTAAGAATTTATGTTCCTGTCCCTCACTAAATACTGCTAGCCTGACAGCCACCTACTCTGCTGTCTTTCTGTTGATATGATATATATTGGCATTCAGTGGCTCATACCCACAAGATTGATGATATTATTATTATTTAGGACTTTTTGGAAGCTTTTAGGTTATACGCTAAATTGGAAGGACAAGTCCACCCAGTCTATTGACTCAGTACATGTTTTAATAACTATAAAAGTCATCATCCTCTCCAAGAGGCCATGTTCTTTTATGAAGGCTGATTTGACAAGGTGCAGAGAATTTCTTATGATTTTGGATTTCAGATTTCAAGCACTGAGGTGGACTTTTAATAACTTTTTCCCCCCTTTTCTTTTACTTAGGATGTTTAAGATCAACCAAAACCTAAAGTGCTTTGATTCATTTTGTGAATCCTATTTATTATGAAATTATTAATAATTATTTCAATTAATATTTCCTATATGTATGTATTATAGTTTATTACAATTATAATCATATTACTCTTTCACCCCCAAAACCTTTACCTTGGTAGCAGTGGACTTGAAATTTCCTGAAATAGTCTGAAATATTAAACTGCCATGTATATAGTGTTAAGAAACCTTCATGTTCTCATTTATTTAGGTTTCTTTTACTCTCTTCTGTTATCTAATTTTCTGTTAGATCTTACCCTTTTCTCCTCTTTTCTTTGCTCAATGTCCTAACAATGAAACAAATTTAGTTTATATCCTGATTTGTTGTTCAGTTGCTTAATCGTGTCTGACTCCTTGGAATGCCATGGACTGCAGCACACCAGGCTTCTGTGTCCTTTACCATATCAGAGAGTTTGCTCAAACTCATGTCCATTGAGTCAATGATGTCATCACACCATCTCATCTTTTGTCATCCCCTTCTCTTCCTGCCTTCTATCTTTCCCAGCGTCAGGGTCTTTTCCAGTGTGTTGACCCTTCCCATCAGGTGGCCACAGTACTGGAGCTTCAGCTTCAGCATCAGTCCTTCCAATGAATATTCAGGATTGATTTCCTTCAGGATGGACTGCTTTGATCTCCTTGCAGTCCAAGGGACTTTCAAAGTCTTCACCACCACCACAGTTCTAAAGCATCAGTTCTTTGGTGCTCACACCTATTAATGATTCAAATCTCACATCTGTACATGACTACTGGGAAAACCCCATAGCTTTGTCTATATGGACCTTTGTAGGCAAAGTAATGACTGGTTTTGAAGATGCTGTCTAGGTTTGTCATAGCTTTTCTTCCAAGGGGCAAGCATCTCTTATTTTATTGGCTGTAGTCATTGTCCACAGTGATTTTGGAGCCCAAGAAAATGAAGTCTCTCACGGTTTCCACTGTTTCCCAATCTATTTGCCATGAAGTGGTGGGACTGGATGCCATGATTTTAGTTTTTTGAATGTTAAGATTTAAGCCATCTTTTTCACTCTCCTCTTTCACTTTTAGCAGGAGGCTCTTTTGTCCATTTTTCCCTTAAGGGTGATGTCATCTGCATATCTGAAGTTATTGATATTTCTCTCGGTAATCTTGATTCCAGCTTGTGCTTCATCCAGCCCAGAATTTCTATGATGTACCCTGTATAGAAGTTAAATAAGCAGGATGACAATATACAACCCTGACGTACTCCTTTTCCAATTTGGAACCAGTCCTTTGTTCCATGTCTGGTTCTAATTGTTGCTTCTTGTCCTGCATACAGATTTGTCAGGAGGTAGGTACAGTGGTCTGGTATTCCCATCGCTTTAAGAATTTTCCAAAGTCTGTTGTGACCTATACAGTCAAAGGCTTTTGTGTAGTCAGTTTCAGTGAAGCAGATTATCTCATATTTTCCAAGTTTTCAAATGCTGTTTGTCTTGTTCATCATCTATATCTTTATTGGTTCAATATCTTTGCTCTGTATGGCATCAAACAGAGCAGGAGCCTGCTCTTATCATCGTCATTATCATCATTAAACATTCAGAGTTATCTATTAATTATTTGCCCTCATTTCTTTTTTTATAATTCTTGAAGAACAATATTTTCTTCTAGTTAGTCCACTGTAACCACCTCTTATATCAATCAAATTTCTTTGCTGTTGCCTTGGTTCCTACTATTACTGGCTCTTCATCTTGAGGCTGTTTGTCCTTTTGTTCCATAAACTTTACCACTACATCCAGCAGGGAGTCAGCAAAAGTAAGCATCATAAATAATATTACATATCTTTTGGAACTGTTCTGTGTTAATTTTTGTACCCAAATGTTTCCTGTCTTATTGATTTCCAAAATCAATTTATGACATATTATATTTTGCTGCCTAAAACATTTGTGGCCTTGATGTATTTTACAGTTATTTCATGTTACAGATTTTATCCCATCTTACTACCCTCTTCCCTCTACCTCATCAGCAAATGTGAACTCATGAAAACCATCTATGTTGAATATGTTCGTCTGCCTTTTATACCAGAACAGGCAAGGGAATATCATTTATTCTGAAATAAATATTAAATCTATCTTCTCCTATATAAAGCCTGACTTTATTAATGATATCTGATCTTTATAATTTTTTCAATTGAGATGTTTCTGAATTTTTAATATGAAATTTAGAGAAAAGTCTCATCATGCGTCCAATACATCCTATTCCATAGCAGAAGAAACTGTGTTACAACTAGGTGATAATGGAAAAATTTTATAATAAAAAATATTTCCCCTATGGGTACTTTATTTTAGATAAAAAAGGCAAGAATATACAATGGGACAAAGATAGCTTCTTCAATAAATGGTGCTGGGAAAACTAGACAGCTACATGTAGAAGAATGAAATTAGAGCACTTCCTAACGCCATATACAAAGATAAACTCAAATGGATTAAAGATCTAAATGTAAGACCAGAAACTATAAAACTCTTAGAGGAAAACATAGTCAGAACACTTGATTATATAAATCAAAGATCCTCTATGACCCACCTCCTGGAGTAATGGAAATAAAAACAAAAATAAACAGTTCAGTTCAGTCACTCAGTCATGTCCGACTCTGCGACCCCATGAATCGCAGCACGCCAGGCCTCCCTGTTCATCACCATCTCCTGGAGTTCACTCAGACTCACGTCCATCGAGTCCGCGATGCCATCCAGCCATCTCATCCTTGGTTGTCCCCTTCTCCTCCTGCCCCTAGTCCCTCCCAGCATCAGAGTCTTTTCCAATGAGTCAACTTCTGAGTTAAATTCATCCATTCCAGTCCATTTTAGTTCGCTGATTGGGACTTAATTAAACTTAAAGCTTTTGCACAACAAAAGAAACTATAAACAAGTTGAAAAGACAACCCTCAGAAGGGGAGACAATAACAGCAAATGAAACAACTGACAAAGGATTAATTTTCAAAATATACAAGCAGCTCATACAACTCAATACCAGGGAAGCAAACAACCCAATCAAAAAGATCTATACAGACATTTCTCCAAAGAAGACATACAGATGGCTAACAAACACATGAAAAAATGCTCAACATTGCTCATTATTAGAGAAATGCAAGCCAAAACAACAATGAGATATCACCTCATAGCAATCAGAAANTCCCATCTCTTTCAGAATTTTCCACAGTTTATTGTGATCCACACAGTCAAAGGCTTTGGCATAGTCAAATCTACCTAAGGAGGCAAAAAACCTGTACTCAGAAAACTAGAAGATGAATTTGAAATTGACATATGCATACTGTTAATACTATATATAAAATAGATAACTAATAAGAACCTACTATGTAGCACAGAAAACTCGACTCAGTGCTCTGTGGTGACATAAATGGGAAAGAAATCCAAAAAAGAGGGGATATAGGTATACACATAGCCGATTCACTTTACTGTACAGTAGAAACAAACACAACATTGCAAAGTAATTGTACTCCAATGAAAACAAAATAAAATGGGCTATGAAAAAATTCCCATCTCACAAGAGTTTGAGTATTAAGTAAAAGAATAGGTATGAATAATTTTTTTTCTAAATTATTAGAGTGTGTTCCTATTTTTAGTTATTGTTTTGTATGTTAAAATCATTCTGAATAATAGTGAGAAAAAAGACTAACTCATTCAAAGATTATCCAATTCTTTGGAAATAATATATGATTCATACTACTATCTCCATTAGTCTCATTATATAAAAATAATTCTATATATGTATACATACAACTCTTATGTGAACGCTAGAAGAAAATGGTAATTTGTATTCATACAGGCCACATATGTATCTACTTACTAAATTTTCCAGAGAATTTATTTAAACATCCCAGCAGATTAGTATATGCATCAGTATAAAATGATACACAGATTATCTATAAGTTACTAGTCTAGCATATTTTGGTTTTGGACTCCAGTACATGGGCTTCAATTTTCTGTTCAGTTCTTAAGTTTTTTTAGTGTATTTTTTATATTTGAAAAAATTGATTAAATATACCATCTGCCAATTCAAAAGTGAGGAAAAATGAGAAAAGTCTTTAAAGAAAGACCTTTTCAAAAATACAGGAAGAAGTGAAAAGCAAGAAGACTGTCTCAGAAAGCAATTTTTCTTGTGGGAATGCTGTGATAAGTATATCATCTTAGGAGGAAAGAGGACAAGAGTACTACATAGAAAAATCAGATTTGTACTTTTATGGAAACCTCCTGTGTTCCCGCAAAATAAAACCATAACATGCAACTTGAAAAAGAAAGGAAAAAGATTTCAACTCTAATTTGCCTTTTGCCAAGAACTTTCTGACATTATAATTAACTTTAGGAATTATCTTTTCAGTTAAACTTTTCCTTTTGTGACCTTGTTAATGTTTCTTGAGCTTAATAATATTGTCTGCCTTATTGCAATAGCATTCTGATTCTCACTGGAAATGATCATCACTGGTAAGGTGCAGATCGGGAGAAGAGGTTGGACACTGTCAGGAAAGACTGGTGAATGTCAACTGAGGAAGAATGAACTGTTAACATTTTGGGGAATAGCCCTTAGGACTTCATATCATATCAGTCTACAATATCACATCCTATAAAGTTTATATTACCTTATAACATTTATTCTAAGGAGTAAATAAAAGAATGAGAAAAAGAGACTAAATCATGCAAAGGTTATCTAACTCCTTAGAAATAATATATGATTCATACTACTATCTCCAAGGTGAAAATAATTCACCCTTTAAAAGGAATTCAATTTTCATTGCCTTTGAAAGTTTAAATATAATTTTTACTTTAATTTATTTTGCTTTTAAAAGATTCATGGTTTGTTATAGCCCAAGAGGTAGTAACTGAAAAAGCTAAAAGAGATTACTTTTCCTCTCTTTTCTTTTATAAAAAAAAGAACATTAAATGCTTAATTAAATCAAATGAATTAACTGAACGCTGAGCAGTGTTTGCACCACTAATTGCTTATTGAATATTACAACAGTGTTCAAACAGTCTGAACGTGGAATAGGTCTGGCCATGAACCAAAATATGCAGTTTAGTTGTACATGGTATGGGAATAGGCATTCTGGAGGTGGAGCCCACATGGGTATCATTAAAACAGCAGAGTGTTAATATTGCTAGTTCACTTTGGTAGGCTTTTGTTTTCATCCCTTTAGGATGAAAATGGTGCTTCCAGCTCCCATCTGCTTGGCCCTGCTTGGGAGAGAGTCCTGTGGGCTGCCCTAATCACATTTCCTGGAAGAGTTCACAAAGATCTGATTTGGAAATTTCCAGAAATGACTATGTCCATCTTAACACATACTGGAAGCTAAGAAGATAATATGTACTTGTCACATTGTTCTAAAGCAGACATTCAATTACATTCAAAGAGCACATATCTGCTCTCACAAGGACAACTATGAGCAATTAACAGAGAAAACAGACTACATAACAAACTTCAAAATCTCTAATCAACACAGAAGTTCCTCAAAGCTCCCCCTCCCCACTGCTCACACAGTCAGCCACCCTCTCCCTATGCAGCATCTCCCAGCCTAGGTTTAAACTGCTCCCTCTACAACCCAGATGTATTCACAATGGAGCTCATTCTTCCAGATTCTCCCTAAGCATCTAATTAAACCTAATAAATCTATTTGTGCTACGATTTTAGTAGATGAAAATAACTTTAATCAATTCAGTACCTTTCACTGAATGACTGTGTGCTAGCACTGTGGTTAACAATATGCTTTAGAAACAGTTTCTCTATTCACTTAAAAAATCGGGAAAAATTGGGAAGCCTTACAATAAGGGAGCAGTTAAATAAATCATGTTATATCTATACCTGTGGGGTACTCTGTAGCCACTCAAAAGAATGCTTTCGATGGGTGTCAACCAAACTTACTGTGGTAATCACTTGACAATAAAGTGAAGTCACTCAGTCGTGTCCGACTCTTTGCCACCCCATGGACTGTAGCCTACCGGGCTCCTCCCTCCATGGGATTCTCCAGCCAAGAGTACCTGGAGTGGGTTGCCATTTCTTTAAACCTATACACTGTAGTACATCAATTATATTAATAAAATTTAAAAAAGGAAAGCAATGCTTTGGTATGACCTCAGTTTTAGTTTTTAAATTTGCATAGAAGGGACTTCCCTGGTGGTCCAGTAGCTAGGAGTCCACCAGTCAAGGCAGGGATGTGGGTTTGGTCCCTGGTCAGGGAATTAAGATCCCACATTGCCACAAGGCGCCAAAGCCTGTGCACCTCAACCAGAGAGAAGCCACATGCCACAAGGGAGATCCTATATGACACAACTAAGACCCAATCCAGCCCAAAATTTATATTTTAAAAAATATGCATAAGGAAGACTGCCGGGGTCCAGCCCTGGTGGATCCAGGGAATTCGAAGGTGGGGACGGACGGCGTCCTTGGAAAATACATAATTAATTACAGATAGAGAGATTAGAAATGGATAGTGTAGTAGGAAATATTAGTGGAGAAAAAGAGGCTGAATAACTTGGTTTACATGGAATAGCATCCATGCTCCAGATGGGAATTCAGCTGGAAAAATGAGGTAAAAAAGAACGACATGGGGGAGTCAGTCTTTCCAGAAACTGAACCCATTTCTTTATTTTTCAGGTTTTCTTATATACCTTTTGTTACATATAGGGATGAATACAGAGTCACGTGGGGGTCAGCAGTCCTGACCTTTATCAAAGTCAGGTGCTTTACATAAAAAAAAGGTCTTAGGGGTTTTTACATCATCTTCTGGCCATAAGGCTCGCTGACATTTATGACCCTTTTTTTCTGATAACCAAAAAACTTATTTTTTCCAAGGGTGTTTTTCCTTAAACCAGGCACCACCCTCCAAATAAAGTTGCATTCCTATAGGGTGAGGGTGTAGTGAGTTACAATCAAGAAAGGAATTTATTTAACCCAAGGTTAACATGATTAATCTTAAAGGTTAATACTTATTTCTCCTATATGCTTAAAGGTTAATACTTATTTCTCCTATATGCTAGTTATATTCATTATAAGGGCAGGGAATATGGAGATTTAGCAGCAAACATCAGCCCAACAAATGAAAATCCTTTCACCAATGTTCCCCTTAAGATCTACTTAGTCTTAAGATAGTGATAAAGTTACATTTTTACATAGCAAGGACACAGTGATTTATAACAAAGTACAGTGATCTATAACAAAAGAGAAAATTCATTAACTCAAAAAGTCTAGTATTGCTAACCTTAAAAACTACTGTATTTCCTTTTTTATATTCCAAATACATTGATTAATATATTCCCAGGTGCCTAAGGATATGAAGGCCTGGCGGCAATCATTGACTCAACAATGAGAAAAGCCCTATGCTAATACTCCAAACTCTCTGTGCTGTTTATGGTTGAGAGGTTGTCACACAAGCTAGTCTGTCAGCAGAGAGGTTTGACCTGAGACACCCTTGTCCCACCCAGGGCAGGGAATTAGCAGCAATTATTGACACAACAAATAAAAAAAAACCTTCACCAATATAATTTTCAATCAACCCACTATACTAATAATTTCCAACTTCCCACAAGAATTTGCCTTTAGTAAGTCTAAAACATCTCGTGCCTCTCACAGTTGGGGGGCTGTAAACCATCACATGCGGCCGGACGAACCTATACAGGTGGGCTAGATAACCTTCAGAGTTCGTAAGCTGAAACACTCTTGTCACACCCAGGAATTTTTATTGACTTGGAGCTGCACGTTTACTCCTTCTCCGAGAGAAACGGTTATGGGGGAAAGCTCCCCGGTAGGTCAAAAGTGTAGATGAGAGCAGAAAACAAACTCTGGTTTTGGGGTAGATGCTCGGGAACAGGGGGTCTCCTGAGGCTTGATCACGCCTTTGCGTATGCCGAAGCCTCCTTTCTCATGACCTTTGCCATGGCTGAGTTCCTCACGCTGGCCCCCGGCAGAAGACAATAAAATAGTAACTTTTCCTATTTTTAAGAAGAGGGCTTATATATGATTTTTATTTTCTTCAAACTTCTATGCACTTTTCTTCAAGAAGCATATACTGTGTTATAATCAGAAAGTAAACAATATACAGTTTAACCAGAAGTCAATAAATTACTCTCTGCAAGAGTTATCAGTTTAGTCCAGATGACACTAGATCAAAAACTATTATATATGTTATGGGCTTCCCTGGTGGCTCAGCTGGTAAAGAATCTGCCTGCAATGTGGGAGACCTGGGTTTGATCCCTGGGTTGGGAAGATCGCCTGGAGAAGGGAACGGCTACCCACTCCAGCATTCTTTCCTGGAGAATTCCATGGATTGTATAGTCCATGGGGTCTCAAAGAGTCAGACAGGACTGAGTCACTTTCACTTTCATATATGTTATGGTAAGTGTTCTAATTTTGTACAAGGTGTTATGAGACCATCTAACCACCCATATATGTGACAGAATATTTAATATGAAACTGCCCTCATTGATTTTACAAATGTACTTACTACTGTAAGGAGATGTATAGTTCACAATGCCTTATCAGAAATCTTTGGTGCCAGATATGTTTCAGAACTTAGACCTTTCTGGACTGTAGAAATCATGTGGTAAGTATATGTTTTTGCAAAGAACCTCTAATGGGCCTGGGGCAGCACCTTATGATCCAACATATTAATAGTTCCATTTACTTAGATGGAACCACTAGAATAAGTACTACATTGTTTCTCATCAGTTTAGGTCACTGAATTGGTTACTGAAAAGTCTTCCTTTTTAGCCCCCTTTGGATTTCTGAATTGCATATAAAGGATTATGGACCTGGATGAGAAAAGTGGGGACTCAGGACCACAGCCTGCACAGGTGTTATCATTATCTCTTTTTCAGCTCCTAGCTCATCAAGTATAACACGTATTCTGATTATAGGAGCCATAAATATGATTTCTATTCATATTCAGTTCAGTTCAGTCGCTCAGTCATATCCGACACTTTGCGACTCCATGAATCGCAGCATGCCAGGCCTCCCTGTCCATCACCAACACCCAGAGTTCACCCAGACTCGTGTACATCAAGTCAGTGATGCCATCAAGCCATCTCATCCTCTGTCGTCCCCTTCTCCTCCTGCCCCCAATCCCTCCCAGTATCAGGGTCTTTTCCAATGAGTCAATTCTTCACATGAGGTGGCCAAAGTATTGGAGCTTCAGCCTCAGCATCAGTCCTTCCAATGAACACCCAGGACTGGTCTCCTTTAGGATGGACTGGCTGGATCTCCTTGCAGTCCAAGGGACTCTCAAGAGTCTTCTCCAATACCACAGTTCAAACGCATCAATTCTTCGGCACTCAGCTTTCTTCGCAGTCTGACTCTCACAACCACACATGACCACTGGAAAAACCATAGCCTTGACTAGACGGACCTTTGTTGGCAAAGTAATATCTCTGCTTTTTAATATGCTATCTAGGTTGGTCATAACTTTCCTTCCAAGGAGTAAGAATCTTAATTTCTTGGTGCAATACCATCTGCAGTGATTTTGGAGCCCTCAAAAAACAAAGTCTGACACTGTTTCCACTGATTCCCCACATATTTCCCATGAAGTGATGGGACCAGATGCCATATTCTTCATTTTCTGAATGTTGAGCTTTAAGCCAACTTTTTCACTCTCCTCTTTCAGTTCATCAGGAGGCTTTTTAGTTCCTCTTCACTTTGCCATAAGGGTGGTGTCATCTGCTATCTGAGGTTATTGATATTTCTCCCAGCAATCTTGATTCCAGTCCGTGCTTCCTCCAGCCCAGCATTTCTCATGAAGTACTCTGCATGTAAATTAAATAAGCAGGGTGACAATATACAGCCTTGACATACTCCTTTTCCTATTTGGAACCAGTCTGTTGTTCCGTGTCCAAGCTTGTGCTGTTGCTGTTGCTTCCTGACCTGCACACAGGTTTCTCAAGAGGCAGGTCAGATGAGCTGGTATTCCCATCTCTTGAAGAATTCTCCACAGTTTATTGTGATCCACACAGTCAAAGGCTTTGGGATAGTCAATAAAGCAGAAATAGATGTTTTTCTGGAACTCTCTTGTTTTTTCAATGATCCAGAGAATGTTGGCAACTTGATCCCTGGTTCCTCTGCCTTTTCTAAAAGCAGCTTGAACATCTGGAAGTTCACAGTTCACGTATTGCTGAAGCCTTGCTTGGAAAATTTTGAGCATTACTTTATTAGTGTGTGAGATGAGGGCANAGTTTTCAAATGCTGTTTGTCTTGTTCATCATCTATATCTTTATTGGTTCAATATCTTTGCTCTGTATGGCATCAAACAGAGCAGGAGCCTGCTCTTATCATCGTCATTATCATCATTAAACATTCAGAGTTATCTATTAATTATTTGCCCTCATTTCTTTTTTTATAATTCTTGAAGAACAATATTTTCTTCTAGTTAGTCCACTGTAACCACCTCTTATATCAATCAAATTTCTTTGCTGTTGCCTTGGTTCCTACTATTACTGGCTCTTCATCTTGAGGCTGTTTGTCCTTTTGTTCCATAAACTTTACCACTACATCCAGCAGGGAGTCAGCAAAAGTAAGCATCATAAATAATATTACATATCTTTTGGAACTGTTCTGTGTTAATTTTTGTACCCAAATGTTTCCTGTCTTATTGATTTCCAAAATCAATTTATGACATATTATATTTTGCTGCCTAAAACATTTGTGGCCTTGATGTATTTTACAGTTATTTCATGTTACAGATTTTATCCCATCTTACTACCCTCTTCCCTCTACCTCATCAGCAAATGTGAACTCATGAAAACCATCTATGTTGAATATGTTCGTCTGCCTTTTATACCAGAACAGGCAAGGGAATATCATTTATTCTGAAATAAATATTAAATCTATCTTCTCCTATATAAAGCCTGACTTTATTAATGATATCTGATCTTTATAATTTTTTCAATTGAGATGTTTCTGAATTTTTAATATGAAATTTAGAGAAAAGTCTCATCATGCGTCCAATACATCCTATTCCATAGCAGAAGAAACTGTGTTACAACTAGGTGATAATGGAAAAATTTTATAATAAAAAATATTTCCCCTATGGGTACTTTATTTTAGATAAAAAAGGCAAGAATATACAATGGGACAAAGATAGCTTCTTCAATAAATGGTGCTGGGAAAACTAGACAGCTACATGTAGAAGAATAACGCCATATACAAAGATAAACTCAAATGGATTAAAGATCTAAATGTAAGACCAGAAACTATAAAACTCTTAGAGGAAAACATAGTCAGAATACTTGATTATATAAATCAAAGATCCTCTATGACCCACCTCCTGGAGTAATGGAAATAAAAACAAAAATAAACAGTTCAGTTCAGTCACTCAGTCACGTCCGACTCTGCGACCCCATGAATCGCAGCACGCCAGGCCTCCCTGTTCATCACCATCTCCTGGAGTTCACTCAGACTCACGTCCATCGAGTCCGTGATGCCATCCAGCCATCTCATCCTTGGTTGTCCCCTTCTCCTCCTGCCCCTAGTCCCTCCCAGCATCAGAGTCTTTTCCAATGAGTCAACTTCTGAGTTAAATTCATCCATTCCAGTCCATTTTAGTTCGCTGATTGGGACTTAATTAAACTTAAAGCTTTTGCACAACAAAAGAAACTATAAACAAGTTGAAAAGACAACCCTCAGAAGGGGAGACAATAACAGCAAATGAAACAACTGACAAAGGATTAATTTTCAAAATATACAAGCAGCTCATACAACTCAATACCAGGGAAGCAAACAACCCAATCAAAAAGATCTATACAGACATTTCTCCAAAGAAGACATACAGATGGCTAACAAACACATGAAAAAATGCTCAACATTGCTCATTATTAGAGAAATGCAAGCCAAAACAACAATGAGATATCACCTCATAGCAATCAGAAAGGCCATCATCAAAAAGTCTACAAACAATAACTTTTGGAGAATGTATGGAGAAAAGGGAACCCTCTTGCACTGTTCATGGGAGTATAAATTGATCCAGCCACTGTGGAAGACAGTATGGAGATTCCCTTAAAAACTAGGAATAAAAGCACCATATGACTAGCAATCCTAATATTAGGCACACATCTTGAAGAAACTAAAATTAAAAATGACACATGTACCCCAGTGTTCATTGCAGCACTATTTACAATAGCTAAAACACGGAAGCAACCTAGAAGTCCATCGACAAATGAATGGATAAAGAAGCCCGTGTGTGTGTGTGTGTATATATACAATGGAATATTACTTGGCCATATAAAAGGAACACATTTGAATCAGTTCTGATGAGGTGGATGATCCTAGAGCCTATTATACTGAAAGAAGTAAGTCAGAAAGATAAAGATAAATATCATATACTGGGGTCGCGAAAAGTCAGACATGACTGAGCGACTTGACTTTCACTTTTCACTTTCATGCATTGGAGAAGGAAATGGCAACCCACTCCAGTGTTCTTGCCTGGAGAATCCCAGGGACAGGGGAGCCTGGTGGGCTTCCGTCTGTGAGGCCGCACAGAGTTGGCCACGACTGAAGCGACTTAGCAGCAGCAGCAACACATACATAATAGAATCTAGAAGGATGATATTGATGAAATTATTTGCAGGGTAGAAATGGAGACACAGACATAGAGAACAGACTTATGGACACAGCATGGGGGGAGGAAAGAGAGGGTAAGATGTATGTAGAGAGTAACATGGAAACTTATGTTAGCATGTGTAAAATAGACAGCCAATGGACATGTGCTCTATGTCTCAGGGAACTCAAATAAGGGCTCTGTAACAACCTAGAGGGGTGGGCTGGGGAGGGAAATAGGAGAAAGTCTCAAGAGAGAGGGGACATATATATACATATGGCTTATTCATGCTGATGTTTGACAGAGATCAACAAAATTCTGTAAATCAATTATACTTCAATTAAACATAAATAAATAAAAGCTTTTCCAACAAATTTGTAGTTTTGGCTGTAAAACTCATGGCGTGAAGTGAGATTAACCATGGTTTTAAAGGTCTACAATGTAGAAGAATTTTATGAAGTTTATTGGAGATAATAAAAATCAATAAAATTTTACTCTGGAAGGCTATTCACCTAAATTCACATATGAAGACACTGTACAAAATGTTGTTGAACACTATTTGAAATTGAATTAGAGCAATTCCAAGAATGTTTTCCCTGATTCCAAATCTCTATTAAAAAAAAATGATTATGATGTTTTACAGAAACAACCATGAAAATTAAGGATTGTCAAATAAGGTGTTATTGGATTCTGAAGCTTAATAATAATATTTTTCTTTCAATCCATCTCAAAGAAATAACACAATGAATTGAAGTAATGAAAAGTTTTTCATATTTTACTTTGATATTGCTTAAATTCAGTGTATAAATTTCTTTTTAAACACAAATATTTTATTTAATTATTTTTTAAAACAAAAATATTATTTTAGAGAATATTATTATAGAGAATCTGATTATTTTTCCTTGGAGATATTTAGGATCATTGATAGGGAAATTTACAGTTTAGTTTGATCTAATGAATAACAGAGATACACTAAATATAGATGAACTGCCTATGGTTTCAAACAAAAATATAATATCTGAATTGTTTATAGACACTAAGTTCTTTTGTGATTTAAAAACAAAGTTATATTTATTAGAAAAATAAAAGGCATGAAGACGGGAGTAGTTAACTTCATCAGAGTATGTAAATAGCGCTACCTTAGGCAAGAAAATACATCCAGTTCCACTAACTTTCAGAATATTAATTGCTCATAAATGTTCATGAATTTATGTGTCACATTAATGGACTTTTTTGAACATGCACAAATTATTCATTATTCAACTGCCAGTAATTATGCTGCAGATTTTTCATTCTATACTTCTCCACATTATGTAAACTAATCTAGATGAGGCCTTGTCACTGATTCAGAATTCTGCATTTAAGTTTAAACAAAGTAGTTACTATAATAATTGTAATTCACTTTTCTTTTTCTCAAAGCAAGGAAGGATGCAAAATGTGTTGGAAGATTTATATTCACTCAGTGATAAGTATGAATATACTTTAAATTTTTCCTGTATGGATAAAAACTGTTTAAATTTATAGTTTTGCTCATTCAATAACATTTATATGGTTATCATGAATGTTTAAAGAACAGATATTTTAAAACTACATGTTAATTTAAATATATATGGCAAAACAATCCACTGAATGACTAAGTAGTATATGTGTCATATATTTTGCTTCCCTACATACCAAAATTGTTTCAAAATTATCCACTTATATTGCAAAAACCCTTTTATGTATATTTAAATGTTTAAACAAAAAAAGGAGTTTCAGCTCAGTTCAGTCACTCAGTCTTGTCTGACTCTTTGTGACCCCATGGACTGTAGCCCACCATTCTCCTCTGTCCATGGAATTCTCTGGGCAAGAATCAGTTTAGTTCAGTCACTTATTATATCCTACTCTTTGTGACACCATGGACTGCAGCACGCCAGGCCTCCCTGTCCATCATTAATTCCCGGAGTTTACTCAAACTCATGCCCACTGAGTTGGTGAAGCCATCCAACCATCTCATCCTCTGTCATCCCCCTTCTCTTCCTCCCCTCAATCTTGCCCAGCATCAGGTTCTTTTCCAATGAGTCAGCTCTTTGCATTAGGTGGCCAAAGTATTGGGGTTTCACCTTCAACATCAGTCCTTCCAATGAATATTTAGGACTGATTTCTTTTAGGATGGACTAGTTGGATCTCCTTGCAGTCCAAGGAACTCTCAAGAGTCTTATCCGACACCACAGCTCAAAAACATCAATTCTTTGGCATTCAGCTTTCTTTATAGTCCAAGTCATATCCATACATGACTAATGGATAAAGCTTTGACTAGTGGACTCTTGTTGGCAAAGTAATGTCTCTGCTTTTTAATAAGCTATATAGGTTGGTCATAACTTTCCTTCCAAGGAGTAAGCATCCTTTAATTTCATGGCTGCAGTCAACATCTGCAGTGATTTTGGAGCCCTAAAAAATAAAGTCGGCCACTGTTTCCACTGTTTTCCCATTTATTTGCCATGAAATGATGGGATATGATGCCATGATCTTATTTTTCTGAATGTTGAGTTTTAAGCCAACCTTTTCACTCTCCTATTTCACTTTCATGAAGAGACTCTTTAGTTCTTCACTTTCTGCCATAAGGGTGGTGTCATCTGCATATCTGAGGTAATTTATATTTCTCCCAGCAATCTTGATTCCAGCTTGTGCTTCATCCAGTCCAGCATTTCTCATGATGGACTCCTTTCCCTATTTGGAACCTGTTGCTCCATGTCTGGTTCTATCTATTGCTACTTGACCTGCATACAGATTTCTCAAAAGGTAGGTCAGGTGGTCTGGTATTCCCATTTCTTTCAGAATTTTCCACAGTTCTAACCATGTGGTGATCCACACAGTCAAAGGCTTTGGCATAGTCACTAAATCAGAAATAGATCTTTTTCTGGAACTCTCTTGCTTTTTAAATAATCCAACGAATGTTTACAATTTGATCTCTGGTTCCTCTGCCTTTTCTAAATCCAGCTTGAACATCTGGAAGTTCACAGTTCACCTACTATTGAGCCTGGCTTGGAGAATTTTGAGCATTACTTTGCCAGCATGTGAGATAAGTGCAATTGTGTGGTAGTTTGAACATTCTTTGGCATTGCCTTTCTTTGTGATTGAAATGAAACCTGACCTTTTCCATTCCTGCGGCCACTACTGAGTTTTCCAAATTTGCTGGAATATTGAGTGCAACACTTTCACAGCGTCATCTTTTAGGATTTGAAAGAGCTCAACTAGAATTCCATCACCCCCATTAGCTCCCGTTTGTCTTCTGTTTCCTGCATTGGCAGGTGGATTCTTTACCACTGCACCACATGGAGTAAACGTCTTTTAATTTTATGGCTGCATGCACTGTTGGCAGTGATTTTGGAGGCCAAGAAAAGAAAATCAGTCACTGTTTCCACTTTCCCCTTCTATTTGCCATGAAGTGATGCAACCAGGTGCCATGATCTTAGTTGAGTTTTAAGCCAGCTTTTTCACTCTCATCTGCCCCTTTCATCAAGGGGCTCTTCAGTTCCTCTTCACTTTCTGCCATTAGAGTATTATCATCTGTATATCTGAGATTGTTGATATTTCTCCTGGCAATCTTGATTCTAGCTTGTGATTTATACCATCTGGTATTTCACATAATGAACAGGGTGACAACATACTGCCTTGTTGTACTCCTTTCCCAATTTTGAACCAGTCAGTTGTTCCATGTCCAGTTCTAACTGTTGCTTCTTGTCCTGCCTAGAAGTTTCTCAGGAGACAGTTACGGTGGTCTGGTACTCCCATCTCTTTTTAAGAATTTTCCAGTTTTTTTGTGACCCACAGAGTCAAAGGCTTTTGTGTAGTCAATAAAGAAGAATTATATATATATTTTCTGGAACTCCCTTGCTTTCTCCATGATCCAACAAATATTGGCAATTTGATCTCTGGTCTCTCTGCCTTTTCTAAATCCAGCTTGTACATCTGGAAGTTCTCGGTTCACATATGGCTGCAGCCTAGTTTGAAGGATTTTGAGCATAACCTTACTGAAATGTGAAATGAAAACAATCATACAGTACTTTGAACACTCTTTGGCATTGCCCTTTCTTTGGGATTGAAATGAAAACCAACCTTTTCCAGTCTTATGGTCATTACTGAGTTTTCTGAATTTGTTGACATATTGAGTGCAGCACATTAACAACATCATCTTCTAGAATTTTAAATATCTCAGCTCAAATTCTATCACCTCCACCAGCTTTGTTTGTAGTGATGCTTCCTAAGGCCTACTTGACTTTACATACTCCAGGATATGGCTCTAGTTGAGTGATCTCATCATCATGGTTATCCTGGTCAAGATCTTTTTTCTCTAGTTCTTCTGTGTATTTTGCCACCTCTTCCAATCTGTTCTGCTTCTGTTAGATCCTTTCCATTTCTCTCCTTTGTCGTGCCTACTTGCATGAAATATTCCCTTGATATGTTGAATTTTCTTGAAAAGATGTCTAGTCTTTCCCATCCTATTTTTTTTCTCTATTTCTTTGCATTGTTCATTGAAGAAGGCCTTCTTATCTCTCCTTGTTATTCTTTGGAAGTCTGCATTCAGTTGGTTATAACTATAAATACTACAAATATTATTTTCTATAACACATTTTTCGTTTTCACTATCCAAAGCAGTGCATTTTAAAATGAGGATATAAGTAATAGTCTCTGCAAAGAGTCTTACATTATGACAAAAGTGTATGTGTGCTCAGTCATGTCCAACTCCTGGTGACTCTATGGACTGTAGCCTGCCAGGCTCCCTTGACCATTCAATTTTTCAGGCAAGACTACTGGAGTGGATTGCCATTTCCTCCTCCAGGGGTTTTTCCTGACCCAGGGTTCAAACCTGCATCTCCTGTGTCTCCTGCATTGCAGGCAGATTCTTAACTGCTTGAACAATCAGGGAATAATTTCTATAATTTTTCTTTTGATGGTATATTTATTTCTTGCTTATCACTTTTGCTTGGAGGTAGAAGAAGAAGCAGAAATTGAGATTGTTTCCACTGAATTCATCATTCTAAATCAACTGTTCAAAAGAGTAACTTAGGGTTTCTATCTGTTGTTGAGCTTCCCTGGTAGCCCAGTAAAGAATCTGCCTGCCAATGCAGGAGACCTTGATTTGGTCCATGGACTGGGCAGATCACTTGGAGAAGGAAAGGACAACTCACTCCACTATTCCTGTGTGGGAAATCCCATCAACAGAGGAGCCTGGTGGGCTACAATCCATGGGGTCACAAGAGTTGAACAAAACTTAGTGCCTAAATAAGAACAATCAGTTGTTACTCATTATTATTCTCTAATTCTGGCACTTGGGAAAGCAGTTAAGGATGCGTTTGCAATCTCTCAGTATCTGCTGTTGATATGTTGATCTCTGCCTTCTTCTCTTGGGTAATTTTATAATACTCTGTCACTGCACCCAGCCATCATATTGTGAGGAAGCTCAAGAAACTCACACAGAGAAGGATGGAGACCCATGGAAGATTGCCTAACCTGAACTCCTAGTTGACAGCAATAATTTATCAGTCTTATGAGTGGCTACTCTGGGAAGAGGATGTCCTAGCTCCAGTAGAGCTACATAACTTATCACACTGATGCTACATGAAGCAGAGACAGGACATAATGCCAGATCTTGCCCAAATTGAAGATTTGTGAGCAAAGTAAATTAATGGTTGTTGGGTTGCAAGCCATTACATTTTGGAGTTATATGACAATGGATCATCAAACACTTTTTTCCCCCCCAAACATCTGTATAATATCATAACCCACTGGTTTTACTGCTGGATTGTAGTGACATGCTAGTCACCAGAGATTAGTATCACTTCAAAGCCAGTATCTAATAATTCCAAAAAATCCAATTCCATTTTCTCTAATATAAAATGGATATTATTACATTTAAGGAAATTTAACAAAAGAGTCAGAGTATAGAATATTGGATTCACTGCAGGAGATACTAAGTTTTCCCTTGTATTCAGGGATTCTGAGAATGTAAATAGACTTGTATCTGAAACAATTAAGAAGCCATAAATCCCTTCTATGTCAAGTTAAATTACATATCTGCTAATCACACCTAGAATTGATCCATCAGTATATGCCAAGGGATTTCTTAATAAATTGCCCATCCATTAGAATACTTTATTTACTCATTTCTCCTTGATTTATTGTGGTAGTGAGTCCACATTATCTGTGAGTTAACTATCATGACCAACCTCTTGGGGCTTCCCAGGTGGCTCAGTGTGGTAGAGAATCCACCGGCCAATGCAGGAGACTCAGGAGACTGAGACACAGGTTAAATCTCTGTACTACCTGAATCCCAGTAATCTCTGTCAACATCCTCTGCAGGCAGCCATTGTAGAGCTTTCTGAGGATGCTCAGCTATACATCTATCAATACCCTGATGAAAAAAGTGTCCAGCTGTCCCTCTCAGATGGTGAAGAAATGGCTAAGCAATTTGAACATACTACAGGTCCATCTCCCTAAAACTTTGGACTCCTTCCTTTAATTATTAAGAAAAGTCCTGACAATTCATTCTCATTGACTAACATCGAGTATGTAGTCCAAGTTTTATAGCCAAACTGGCAGAATATTACTGCCACTACAAGGTGGCCAAGCCAATATGCTAATATTAATTCTGAATGAATAAATATATGTTGTACTAGTTTTTTTTTTTTTTCCAGAAAAACGAACTACTACAAACTCAATGGCTTAAAGATCATGTATTTACTATCTCAAGTTTTCCATGGATCCTCTGGTTCCCAGGTTCTTACAGGTTATGACTAGAGACTGCTAAGATTGTAGAGGCAAACAGCAGTCATACCAGTCCCATCCAGCTTCTCCATGGTTAGTTCCCAATACAACAGTCTTCTTCTCTAAAACTAGCAAAAAAAATCTCATGTTTCAGTATGTTAACATGAATTTTCGTATAACAGAAACTTGGGGCTTCTCTGATGGCTCAGACAGTAAAGAATCTGACTGGATGCATGTGACCTGAGTGTGATCCCTGGGTGGGGAACATCCCCTGGAGAAAGAAATGGCAAGCCACTCCAGTATTCTTGCCTGGTGAATTCCATGGACAGAGGAGCCTGGCATTCGTATAACAGAAACTTGGGGCTTCTCTGATGGCTCAGACAGTAAAGAATCTGACTGGATGCATGTGACCTGAGTGTGATCCCTGGGTGGGGAACATCCCCTGGAGAAAGAAATGGCAAGCCACTCCAGTATTCTTGCCTGGTGAATTCCATGGACAGAGGAGCCTGGCAAACTACAGTCCATGGGGTTGCAGAGAGTCAGAAACGACTGAATGACACTCACACACACACACATACAATCAAAGGTGATCTCTTGTTATCTTTGTTATATTTTATTTGGACACAAGTCACAATTGCCTCCCATATTCAAAGAAGAGGATTTTATAATACTGAACCACTAGAGGTCACTATGGAGTGGGGCTGCCGTAATAATGATCATACTGTCACTTCAGTCATGTCTGACTCTTTGCAACTCTATGGACTTGTAGCTCACCAGGTTCCTCTGTCCGTGGGATTCTCCAGGAAAGACTATTGGAGAGGGTTGCCATGATCTTCATCAGGGATCTTCCTGACACAGAAATTGAACATGAGTCCCTTTTGTCTCCTGTATTGAGAAGCAGTTTGTTTAATACTAGCACCACCTGGGAAGGCCCATGATATTGATCAGTTGAAATTTTCCTCTTATCTACAGTATAAGCTCCATGGAAGAAATAACTTTATTGAAGAAATAAAATAATTCAGCAAAATTCTAACAGTCTTACATATGGTATCTTGTGTGCATTTCATACCCATTTGAACTTTAAAAGATTGTAATTGCATATACATGTTTGAGGAAAATCAAAGTGCCTGATTTTCTGAGAGAATAATGCTATGGAGTTTTGTTTCTTGTTTTTTAAATCACTATGTGTTTATAATATATAAAACATAAGAATAAAAATGATGATCTGATTAGATCAGCAGTTACTGGTTTCTATCAGATTTTATCCGGTATTCATTCCAACAGTATATTTCTCTCTGGCTCCTGACATGTACTTGATTTCAATCCTAAAACATCACATGTTTTAGCAGGAGTTTAAAATAGTTATCTTCCAGTTAGAATGCAGGCAGTGATGGATGCAAGTTGGTTCCCTGGGGACCTTGTTAGAGAAAATCACTCATATGTTCAGTGAGCATTTGAACAAATGGACCTGCTGTTCTACCTAATGCTAGTGCAATTCCTTGATATATGGCCACTGTGTGTGACAATTGATACTGTCATTTACTTGAGAATCATAACGTTTCTAAACTCAAGTCATAAAAGCTGTATATTAATGCTTCTTTAAGAGGTTATCACAAATTAGAAAAATATATGAATAATTCTGGTCCAGCCAGTTATTTAATTAAAATAAATCCATGTCCATAGTTGCAGGAATTAAAACACTATTTAATACATTTTTGTATTAAGGTATTTTGGAAAGCTCCAGTTGAGCATGCCTCCTGGTGGATTCTATTTTTTAGGCAACAGGTGATTCATCTTTTGCTGCTATTGGTAGGATTGTCTAACCATCAGAGAGCATGAATGTACTATGGCTTGTGTAAAGCTGCCAACAGTAACTTTAATCTGAGTGTCATGGCCTAAAGTAAATTATTTAATTTTATTTCCATTTATAATATACTAAGTATTCCATGAGATATCTTTGTGGATCAAGCCTAAAGNTCTAAGGCCCACTTGACTTCACATTCCAGGATGTCTGGCTCTAGGTGAGTGATCACACCATCGTGATTATCTGGGTCGTGAAGATCTTTTTTGTACAGTTCTTCTGTGTATTCTTGCCACCTCTTCTTAATATCTTCTGCTTCTGTTAGGTCCATACCATTTCTGTCCTTTATCGAGCCCATCTTTGCATGAAATGTTCCCTTGGTATCTCTAATTTTCTTGAAGAGATCCCTAGTCTTTCCCATTCTATTGTTTTCCTCTATTTCTTTGCATTGATCGATGAGGAAGGCTTTCTTATCTCTTCTTGCTATTCTTTGAAGCTCTGCATTCAGATGCTTATATCTTTCCTTTTCTCCTTTGCTTTTTGCTTCTCTTCTTTTCACAGCTATTTGTAAGGCCTCCTCAGACAGCCATTTTGCTTATTTGCATTTCTTTTCCATGGGGATGGTCTTCGTCCCTGTCTCCTGTACAATGTCACGAACCTCTGTCTATAGTTCATCAGGTACTCTGTCTATCAGATCTAGTCCCTTAAATCTATTTCTCACTTCCACTGTATAATCAAAAGGGATTTGATTTAGGTCATACCTGAATGGTCTAGTGGTTTTCCCTACTTTCTTCAATTTAAGTCTGAATTTGGCCATAAGCAGTTCATAATCTGAGCCACAGTCAGCCCCCAGTCTTATTTTTGCTGACCATATAGAACTTCTCCATCTTTGGCTGCAAAGAATATAATCAATCTGATTTCGGTGTTGACCATCTGTTGATGTCCATGTGTAGAGTCTTCTCTTGTGTTGTTGGAAGAGGGTATTTGCTCTAAGAGGGTGTTTTGCTCTAAGGTTTTCTTGAAGAGAAACGGTTTGAATTGTGAACTTCCAGATGTGCAAGCTGGTTTTAGAAAAGGCAGAGGAACCAGAGATCAAATTGCCAACATCTGCTGGATCATTGAAAAAGCAAGAGAGTTTCAGAAAAAACATCTATTTCTGCTTTATTGATTATTCCAAAGCCTTTAACTGTGTGGATCACAATAAACTGTAGAGAATTCTTCAAGAGATGGGAATACCAGACCACTTGACCTGCCTCTTGAGGAACCTGTGTGCAGGTCAGGAAGCAACAGTTAGCTTGGACCCGGAACAACAGACTGGTTCCAAATAGGAAAAGGAGTATGTCAAGGCTGTATATTGTCACCCTGCTTATGACCAGTGCATTCTCTTGGCAAAACTCTATTAGCCTTTGCCCTGCTTCATTCCGTATTCCAAGGCCAAATTTGCCTGTTACTCCAGGTGTTTCTTGACTTCTTATTTTTGCATTCCAGTCCCTTATAATTAAAAGGACATCTTTTTTGGGTGTTAGTTCTAAGAGGTCTTGTAGGTCTTCATAAAACCGTTCAACTTCAGCTTCTTCAGTTTTACTGGTTGAGGCACAGGGTTGGATCACTGTGATATTTAATGGTTTGTCTTGGAAATGAACAGAGATCATTCTGTTGTTTTTGAGATTGCATCCGATTACTGCATTTCAGACTCTTTTACTGACCATAATGGCTACTCCATTTCTTCTAAGAGATTTCTGCCCACGGTAGTAGATATAATGGTCATCTGAGTTAAATTCAGACATTCCAGTCCATTTTAGTTCTCTGATTCCTAGAATGTCAACGTTCACTCTTGCCATCTTCTGTTTGACCACTTCCAATTTGCCTTGATTCATGGACCTAACATTCTAGGTTCCTGTGCAATATTGCTCTTTACAGCATCAGACCTTGTTTCTATCACCAGTCACAGCCACAGCTGGGTATTGTTCTTGCTTTGGCTCCATCTCTTCATTCATTCTGGAGTTATTTCTCCACTGATCTCCTGTAGCATATTGGGTACCTACCGACTAGGGGAGTTCCTCTTTCAGTATCCTATCATTTTGCCTTTTCATACTGTTCATGGGGTTCTCAAGGCAAGAATACTGAAGTGGTTTATTCACGTTAGAGCATATGATAGTATTTGATCTTAGATATAAACCCCAGGAGTGAAAATATTCTAACTGTGTGCCTTGAAGACACATGTGCTGAAAGGGCCTTGGTTGTTTTAAGGGAGAAAAAAAATGTTATCATAAACATACCTCATAAATATTTAAAAGCATTAAGAAATATGTAGGTCTTCTAAGTAGAAGTAATATTAGTAGAACTGGCAAAAATCCATTTCTGAATACTTTTAAAAGTTTGTCCCCAAGCCTAACATTTCCCAATCACTGTTGGGCAAATTCAGGACATAACCAAAAGGCTATGGTTTCAGCCCTTAAGTCTAAAACTGCTGAGTTATTAGACAGTTTTGAAGAAACTTCTTTATTATATAGACATACATAAGATATATATAAGACACATATTTAATATATAGACAGAAGTATTGGGGGAGTTTATTCAATCTCTGTGGTATAACGTGTGCAGTGTCTGAGCTAACACTGCATGCAACTAAGAACAAGTAGCAATTTCCATGAAGTGACAGATAAGCGGTTTTAGGGGGGGAAAGTGCCAGGGATGATTCATTTGAAATCAACCTTGACAGTTTTCCTGCTGACGAGGCTGACAGAACGGAGGGCTAGAACCGAGGTTAAATCCTACAGTTCTAGGAAACTGCTCTGTCTTTAGGGCTTGCTCCCCTAAGCTCTGCTAGTCCTCCAAGACAAACCATTTAATTTTCTAAATCTTCCACAGTCAGGCTAACCATACAGAACTTTTGACAGAAGGAGGAATTTTTCCTTAGTTCTACAAACCATGCTGTCAAATGAATGCTGATTTATTAATGCAAGTTGACCATCAAACACTAAATTCCACAATAATCCCTCAAAATTATGATTTATATCATTACTAATTTCTCTTTGACTAACCTTACTACTAGAACTACCACTATGTGTAAAATTGATTGATTTGACCTCCTATATACCTTTTCAGCAGGGAAGGCAATGGCACCCCACCCCAGTACTCTTGCCTGGAAAACCCAATGGACGGAGTAGCCTGGTGGGCTGCAGTCCATGGGGTCGCTAACAGTCGGACAGACTGAGCAACTTCACTTTCACTTTTCTCTTCCATGCATTGGAGAAGGAAATGGCAACCCACTCCAGTGTTCTTGCCTGGAGAATCCCAGGGATGGGGGAGCCTGGTGGGCTGCCGTCTATGGGGTCACACAGAGTCGGACACGACTGAAGTGACTTAGCAGCAGCAGCAGCATACCTTTTCAGACTCTGGCTGGAGACAAGAGCAAAAACATGGCCCAAGGGCAAAAGCAGGTAAGCAACTTAAGAAACATATGTACTTTATGAGCCATTGGAAGTTGGCAATTTTGAACATTTCATCACTGCTTTCACATAGTACTAACCTCTTCTTAGCAACTGATATGGGCTGCTGTGTGCTATGAATAGCATAACCAGAGTGTCAATGAGCTTTTTTTTAAATATTAAATTCACATTTATCAGCCTACTATAGATCCCCATCTTCATAATCATCACATTGAAAAATTATTAAATGTTTAATATCATATAATGCTAATGTAAGCACCATAAAAATAAATTAAGGACACTTGGGTCTTATTTTCTGGGACCTTACAGTTTTGAACAGAGGATGATGACAAACAAAGAAAAACATATAAGCTATACAAAAACAACTGGATGAATTAAATAGGTAAAACTTTATACTGAGAATGAACAAGAAACAGCCTAGGGAGATTTTTAGCTGATGAGTGAAGAGGCAATTATAGAAGCAACCCACAGGGAACTGATCCTTAAAAAGGCTTAATTATTTAATTAAGACACTCTTTCCTGGAGGGGGCACAAATCCAGAGATTTTTCAGACTTGGTAACTGCAAAATAACTAAAATTCTGGGGTGGGAGAAGTATTTCAGAACTTTTCTATCCCCAAAACTTATAATAAATGGCATTAGAACTAAGATCCAGTAAATATTATTGAAGTTTTGCCTTCAACCACATGTCACTAAGAGCCAGCAGGCTATTGATATTGAGAAAAGTGTCAGGATTATGTTCAAAAGTATGTTGAATTCAGGCTTATGACAGTGCCCCTTACTATAGAAAATGTTTTGTTTTGATATTTTTTAGGGGAATACAAGTAACACTTTTTAATGAAAAAAAACAACCACCTCCAAAGAATGTATACATTTTTACATGAATTATAGTGACATTATTTTACATTTTTGCAAAATAGAGGATAGCTGAATTCTCCTATCTCCTTCTGCATTCAATCTAATGCAAATCTAGTTTCTTTTTAAAAGAAATTAATTTTACTTTACAATATTGTATTGGTTTTGCCATACATTGACTTGAATCCACCATGAGTGTACATGTGTTCCCCATCCTGAATCCCCCTCCCTCCTCCCTCCCCATCCCATCCCTCTAGATCATCCCAGTGCACCAGCCCAGAGCATCCTGTATCATGCATCAGACCTGAACTGGTGATTCGTTTCACATAAGATATTTTACATGTTTTAATGCCATTCTCCCATATCATCCCACCCTCACCCTCTCCCACAAAGTCCAAAAGACTGTTCAATACATCTGTATCTCTTTTGCTGTCTCACATACAGGGTTATTCTTACCTCCTTCTTTCTAAATTCCATATATATGCGTTAGTATACAAATCTAGTTTCTTAAAATAACAATTGTGTATATTAAAGGAGTACAATATCATGTTTTGATAATACCTATATGCAGTGAAATGATTACTGCAATAAAGCTAATTAATGTATCCATCTCCTAACACATTTAGCACGTTTTGTGTGTTTGGTGAAGGCACCTGAAGTTGACTCCCTCAGCAAATTTCCAGTATACAATATAGTGTTACTAACTAAAGTCATCATGCTACGTAATAGGATCTCAAGATACTATAGAAAATGAATACTACGTATTAGATATGTCAATGGACACAGCATCATAGGACAATTAAAGTCAATGAACTCTGAGAACAAATTATTATGAGGCCATATTTATATAAGCATGTCTTAAGATGGAAAAGTTTAAGCATTTATTTTTATCTACTCTGTTTAGGGTAAACTGAATTAAGAAAAGATAATGAGCCTAATCCTAAAATCTGTCTCTGGTAGATTATTGACACAGCTGAAACTCTCCAAAATCAGCCTCTTTAGTTTGGAAAGTGAATTCTTTCAGCTAGAACAAATATTAATGATTTGTTTTCTGCAAATTTCACATTTTAAAAGGGTATCTTTGAGAAAGACATGTGAGAAAGATATCTAACTACAAAGCAGTGGAGATTACCCCAGTGCCACTCTGGCTCTCTGGCAAGCAAATGTGGATCTGAGGTTCTAGCTGAAGTCTCACTTCCACAAAGCGATGTCTATAGATATGTCACTTACCTTACCACAAAGCATAAGAAATGTGGTTTTCTGGAGATAAGGATGAAAATCCACTGTATTGAGAGCTGTCATCTTGCTTTAAAATGTGAGAAATAAAATGCACTTAAACAGAGGGGATCCTCATAGAAATGCCTTAGTTTGGAGATGCAGTTTTCAAACCACACACCAAAAAAATCTACAAAATTGAACGCACTCCAAAATATCAAAAGATTCATGGAGAATGGTCCTGACAGAATTCAGCTCTTATGCATCAATCAGGGGCTCAATAACACACTTACAGTGCAGAGTTAGAAACCTCCTGCAAAGCACTTCCCCTAAGCATTGAATGGGATTTTATTAGAGTACTGTGATATTTTTGTCTTTAACATTTCAGCTAGGCTGTATATTTACTCATTCATTCAACCATCAAGTGCCTAATGGATATCAGCATTGAGGATTCAAAACGAATATGCTATGGCTCCTGCTGAACGTCTTGAATCTAATAGGAAGGAATAATCATGTAGAAAATCTCAATGGGGTTCAATTAATATAGGATGATATCAGGAAAAACACTATTTGGGGGAGCTTCATCATAAATATGGAGAAGGCAATGGCACCCCACTCCAGTACTCTTGCCTGGAGAATCCCATGGATGGAGGAGCCTGGTGGGCTGCAGTCCATGGGGTCGCTGAGGGTCAGACACGACTGAGCGACTTCACTTTCACTTTTCACATTCATGCATTGGAGAAGGAAATGGCAACCCACTCCAGTGTTCTTGCCTGGAGAGTCCCAGGGACAGGGGAGCCTGGTGGGCTGCCTTCTATGGGGTCGCACAGAGTCAGACACAACTGAAGCTGCTTAGCAGCAGCAGCATCATAGTAACAAATAGAAGGTGGTCCAAGCAATGGAAATGGCATTTACAAAGGCATGGAGTGGTCCAAGAAATGGAAATGGCATTTACAAAAGCATGGAGACAGAGAAAAAGCACTTTGGGGTCATGGCACACAACTCAAAATGAGTCTATGGGTGTAGAGAATCAGGCGAAGGCTAGATGACCAGTGAAGAAGAAATCTGTGACTAGACATTAAACCGAAATTAAAAGACCTCTTTGGTGTGTGTGTGTGTGCTAAGTTGCTTCAGTCGTGTCCGACTCTCTGTAACCCTATGGACTGTAGTCCATCAGGCTCCTCTGCACGGGATTCTCCAAGCAAGAATACTGGAGTGTGTTGCCATGCCCTCTTCCAGGGGATCTTCCCATCTCAGGGATTGAACCTGGGTCTCCTGCAGCTCCTGCATTGCAGGCAGATTCTTTACCACTGAACCACCAGAGAAGCCCCTCTTTGGGGTGATATGGTATAATGTCTCTAGAACAATAATTGGCCAGAGTAAGTTGTGGGAAAATTTGCATCTTTGTCCATGGAAGAGATTGGGTCCTCTCCTCAGTGGCTGTATGCTTGAATATGGATTACCCACTGAGGGAAGTTGAAGGAGGAGGTATTACTCTCAGAGACGTTCTGGGCATTGCTGAGAGAATACTTGAGAACCTGTTGCCACCATCTTTCAGTCAAATGCATGCATGTGGGGCACTTCAAGCTCTACTGGCAGTAACCAATGCGGATCCAAGAAAAGGGCAGTAGATGATAAGAGCTATCTATATCATCATGAGGATTACTAAAGAACTGACTGGAAAAGCAATTTAATACAATTACTAGTTCAAATTCCTTCATGTTCTTCAAACTGTGCCTGCATCAAATGTCAACTTCTGCTATAATTATTCTGCAAATCAAAAATCTTCTTTCAATATGAACAGTATTTTCCTTATTTCAATATAATCTTGTTTTCCCAAATAAAATGTTTTTGTTATTATTTTTAATAAGTTTCATTTAGTTAATTTCTTGAAGTGGTAACACATTCACATACTTTGAGCATCAAAAGTATAAAATGATGTACACCCATGTCTCTTTTCCAACCCTATCTTCTATCTGCCAAATTCCTATTCCCCCTAAAATAACTAACCAATATTACTAGTTTCTCATTTACTTCCCAGGATTTTTTAAATGTATGCACAAGTCAACACAAGTATAGATTATTTTCCCTTCTTTTTTTTTTTTTACTTCAAGAGTACACTATTTTGGCACCTCTTTCTTCCCACTTAAAAATAAATCTTGGCAACTACATTAGTCAGTTCAGGCTCTTATAACAAAATCCCATACACTGGATGGCTTAAATAGCAGACATTTATTTTCTCACAGTTCTGGAGACTGGAAAGTATAGATCAGGATGCCTGTATGGTCAGGTTCTGTGGAGAACTCTTTTCCTGGTTTGCAGACAGCCGTCTTCTCACTGTGCCCTCATATGGCAAAGAAAGCCAGCAAGTTCTCTGGTGTCTCTTATTATAATACCATAAGGGTAGCAGTCCCACCATGAAGGCACCACCTGCACAACCTCATCTAAACCTAATTACCTCCAAAAGGCCCATAACCAAATACCATCACACTAGGTGGTCAACATATGAACTTTGGGGAGACACAAATAATTCAGTCCACACAAAGACCTTTCCATATAAGACATAAGGAGCTTTCTTATTCTTTTTTTACAGCTCCACAGTATGCTGTTTGTACATCATACATCTTTAAGGTTGGAACTAGGAAAAGTGAAGCTGTTTTTAATCATTCTTAGCTAACAGGAATGGCAGAAATAAAGTTAGCGATTGATAGGTGATGTTCCTGATGAGGGTCCACACAGGCTGGAATAATTATATACTGATGAACGCTGGAAAAGTATCAAAACACAAGCAATATGTTTAATACACATTCATTAGTCCATCATTGGATCCTCAAAATCTCAGCTTTCTAAATCAAATATGTTACAAATGTTGTTCTAATAAGATACTTATTTGAAGATGCAAATTATATTTATTTTTTTATTGAAGCTTTACAGAATTGTGTTGTTTTCTGTCAAACCTCAACATGAGTCAGCCATCAGTTCAGTTCAGTTCATTTCAGTTGCTCAGTCGTGTCCGACTCTTTGCGACCCCATGAACTGCAGCTCGCCAGGCCTCCCTGTCCATCACCATCTCCCGGAGTTCACTCAGACTCACGTCCATCAGTCAGTGATGCCATCCAGCCATCTCATCCTCTGTCGTCCCCTTTTCCTCCTGCCCCCAATCCCTCCCAGCATCAGAGTCTTTTCCAATCAGTCAACTCTTCGCATGAGGTGGCCAAAGTACTGGAGTTTCAGCTTTAGCATCAGTCCTTTCAAAGAAATCCCAGGGTTGATCTCCTTCAGAATGGACTGGTTGGGTCTCCTTGCAGTCCAAGGGACTCTCAAGAGTCTTCTCCAACACCACAGTTCAAAAGCATCAATTCTTTAGCACTCAGCCTTCTTCACAGTCCAACTCTCACATCCATACATGACCACAGGAAAAACCATAGCCTTGACTAGGTGGACCTTAGTCGGCAAAGTAATGTCTATGCTTTTGAATATGCTATCTAGGTTTGTCATAACTTTTCTTCCAAGGAGTAAGCGTCTTTTAATTTCATGGCTGCAGTCACCATCTGCAGTGATTTTGGAGCCCCCCCAAACATAAAGTCTGACACTGTTTCCACTGTTTCCCCATCTATTTCCCATGAAGTGATGGGACCAGATGCCATGATCTTCGTTTTCTGAATGTTGAGCTTTAAGCCAACTTTTTCACTCTCCTCTTTCACTTTCATCAAGAGGCTTTTTAGTTCCTCTTCACTTTCTGCCATAAGGGTGGTGTCATCTGCATATCTGAGGTTATTGATATTT
>SJYX01008019.1:11307-73807 GCA_006410675.1 Oreotragus oreotragus | reverse complement strand
CCTTTTTCAGTTGTTTCATTTGCTATTATTTTCTCCCATTCTGAGGGTTGTCTTTTCACCTTGCTTATAGTTTCCTTTGCTGAGCAAAAGCTTTTAAGTTTAATCAGGTGCCACTTGTTTACTTTTGTTTTTATTTCCATTACTCTAGGAGGTAGGTCATAGAGGATCTTGCTTTGATTTATGTCATCGAGTGTTCTGCCTATTTTTTCCTCTAAGAGTGTTATAGTTTCTGGTCTTAACATTTAGGTCTTTAATCCATTTTGAGTTTATCTTTGTGTATGGTGTTAGGAAGTGTTCTAATTTCATTCTTTTACATGTAGCTGTCCAGTTTTCCCAGCACCATTTATTGAAGAGGCTGTCTTTGCCCCATTGTATATTCTTGCCTTCTTTGTTAAAAATAAGGTACCCATAGGTGCATGGATTTATTTTTGGGCTTTCTATCTTGTTCCATTGGTCTATATTTCTGTTTTTGTGCCAGTGCCATCCTATCCTGATGACTGTAGGTTTGTAGAGTTGTGTGAATTCAGGAAGGTTGATTCCTTGGCTCCATTTTTAATTTTTAAGATTACTTGGCTATTTGGGGTCTTTTGTGCTTCCATATGAATTGTGAAATTTTTTATTCTAGTTCTGTGAAAAATGCCATTGGTAATTTGATAGGGATTGCATTGAATCTGTAGATCGCATTTGATAGTATAGTCATTTTCACAATATTGATTCTTCCTACCCAGGAACATGGAATATCTCTCCATCTCTTTATGTCATCTTTGATTTCTTTCATCAGTGTCTTATAATTTTCTGTGTACAGTTACTTTGTCTCTTTAGGTAAGTTTATTCCTAGATATTTAATTCTTTTTGTTGCAATGATGAATGGGATTGATTCCTTAATTTCTCTTTCTGATTTTTCATTGTTAGTATATAGAAATGCAAGTGATTTCTGTGTATTGATTTTGTATCCTGCAACTTTGCTAAATTCACTGATTAGCTCTAGTAATTTTCTGATACTACCTTTAGGGTTTTCTATGTACAGTATCATGTCATCTGCAAACAGTGAGAGCTTTACTTCTTTTCCAATCTGGATTCCTTTTATTTCTTTTTCTTCTCTGATTGCTGTAGCTAGAACTTCCAGAACTATGTTGAATAATAGTGGTGAAAAAGGACATCCTTGTCTTGTTCCTGATCTTAGGGGAATGTTTTCAGTTTTTCCCCATTGAGAATAATGTTTGCCATAGGCTTATAATATATGGCCTTTACTATGTTGAGGTTTCCCTAGTGGCTTAGATGGTAAAGCATCTGCCTGCAATATGGGAGACCTGGATTTGATCTCTCAAGTCAGAAAGATCTCCTGGAGAAGGAAATGGTAACCCACTCCAGTACTCTTGCCTGGAAAATCTCATGGACAGAGGAGCCTGGTAGGTTACAGTCCATGGGGTTGCAGAGAGTCAGACATGACTGAGCGACTTCACTTTTCACTTTATGTTGAGGTAGATTCCTTCTATGTCCATTTTTGAAGAGTTTTAATCATAAATGGGTGCTGAATTTAGTCAAAGGCTTTCACTACATCTGTTGAGATTATAGTATGGTTTTTATCTTTCAATTTGTTTATATGGTATACCACATTGATTGTGTATATTGAAGAATCCTTGCATCTCTGGAATAAACCCAACTTGATCATGGTGTATGAGCTTTTTGATGTGTTGCTGAATTCTATTTGTTAAAATTTTGTTGAGGATTTTTGCATCTATGTTCATCAGTGATATTGGCCTGTAGTTTTCTTTTTTTGTGTTTTCTTTTTCTGGTTTTGGTATCAGGGTGATGGTGGCCTCATCGAATGAGTTTGGAAATATTCTTTCCTCTGCAATTTTTCGGAAAGAGTTTTAGAAGGATAGGCATTAGCTCTTCTCTAAATGTTTGACAGAATTCTCCTGTGAAGCCTTCTGGTCCTGGGCTTTTGTTTTATGGGAGATTTTTGATCACAGCTTCAATTTCAGTGTTTGTAATTGGGTTGTTCATAATTTCTATTTCTTCTTGGTTCAGTCTTGGAAGATTGAACTGTTCTAAGAATCTGTCCATTTCTTTCAGGTTATCCATTTTATTGCCATCTAGCTGTTTATAATGGTCTCTTATAATCCTTTGTATTTCTGCATTGTCTGTTGTAACCTCTCCTTTTTCATTTCTAATTTTTTTGATTTGATTCTTCTCTCTTTTTTTCTTGATAAGTCTGGCTAAAGGTTTGTCAATTTTATCTTCTCAAAGAACCAGCTTTTAGTTTTATTAATCTTTACTATTGTTTCTTTCATTTCTTTGTCATTTATTTCTGCTTGGATATTTATGATTTCCTTCCTTCTACCAATTTTGGGGTTTTTTTTTTGTTGTCGTTGTTCTTATTTTTCCAGTTGTTTTAGGTGTTAAGTTAGGTTGTCTATTTGAAGTTTTTCTTGCTTCTTGAGGTAGGATTGTATTGCTATAAACTTCCCTCTTAGAACTGCTTTTGCTGCATCCCCAAATCCCATGGATGGAGGAGCCTGGTGGGCTACAGTCCATGGGGTCGCTAAGGGTGAGGCACAACTGAGCGACTTCACCTTCACTTTTTACTTTCATGTATTGGAGAAGGAAATAGCAACCCACTCCAGTGTTCTTGCCTGGAGAATCCCAGGGATGGGGGCGCTTGGTGGGCTGCCATCTATGGGGTCATACAGAGTCGGACACGACTGAAGTGACTTAGCTTAGCTTCTAGGTTTTGAGTTGTCATGTTTTCATTGTCATTTGTTTCTAAATTTTTTTGATTTCCCTTTTGATTTCTTCAGTAACCTGTTGGTTATTTAGAAATGTGTTGTTTAATCTCCATGTGTTTGTGTTTCTTACAGTTTTTTTTTTTGTTGTTGTTGTTTGTAATTGATATCAGTCTCACAGCATTGTGGTTGGAGAAGATGTTTGATATAATTTCAATTTTCTTGAATTTACTGAGGTTTGATTTGTGACCCAAAATGTGGTCTATCTTGGAGAATGTTCCATGTGCACTTGAGAAGAAGGTGTATTCTTCTGCATTTGGATGGAATGTTCTGAAGATATATCAATGAGATCCATCTCATCTAATGTGTCATTTAAGACTTATGTTACCTTATTAATTTTCTGTTTTGATGATCTGTCCATTGGTGTGAGTGGGGTGTTAAAGTCTCCTACTATTATTGTGTTACTGTCAATTTCTCCTTTTATGTCTGTTAGTGTTTGTCTTATGTATTGAGATGCTCCTATGTTGGGTGCATAGATATTTACAATTGTTATGTCTTCCTCTTGGATTGATCCCTTGATCATTATGTAGTGTCCTTCCTTATCTCTTGTAATATTCTTTATTTTAAGGTCTATTTTGTCTAATATGAAGATTGCTACTCCAGCTTTCTTTTGCTTCCCATTTGCATGGAATGTATTTTTCCATCTTCTCACTTTCCGTCTACATGTATCTTTAGGTCTGAAGAGGGTTTCTTGTAGAAAGTATATATATGGGTCTTGTTTTTGTATCCATGCAGCCAGTCTGTGTCTTTTGGTTGGAGCATTTGATCTGTTTACATTTAAAGGAATTATATACGTTCCTATTGCCATTTTCTTTACTGTTTGGAGTTAATTTTGTTGATCTTTTTCTTCTCTTGTATATTTTGACTATATAAGTCCCTTTAACATTTGTTGTAAAGCTGGTTTACAAATATGCATTCTTCATTTCTGAAATATGTTTTTTTAATTTCTAGAGTTTGTTTTTATTCTTTTATAAAGTTTTTATCTCTGCTTCTTATGGTACTCATCTATTATTACATATTATTTACTTTTTGAAAAAATTAAAAACCTTGGCATATGAATAATGGTTATTTTAAATTCTAGATCTAATAATGTTACTAAGTCCAAACTCTTTCTGCTTGGCATACAACAGGCCAATTAACCAAGAAACAAGGTGTTGAGGCAAGAAATACAATTTTATTTGGAAAGCCAGCAGACTAAGAAGATGGAAGACTGTCTCAAAATAACCATCTTTTTGGAATCTTGATGGTAAGTTCTTTTATAGAACAAGGATGGGGAGAGGTAAGGAACTAAAGTAAAGAGGCCATTGCATGCATGCTAAGTTGCTTCAGTTGTGTCTGACTCTTTGCAACCCCATAGGCTGTAGCCTGACAGGATGCTCTGTCCATGGTATTCTCCAGGCAAGAGTATTGGAGCGGCTTTGCTGTTTCCTACTCCATAAAGGCCATTAATCTTTCAAATATCTCCTGCAATGGCAAGCCTTAGGAAAGTAAAGGGATGTGTTAAATTTTCCTTTCCTGTAGCCGTGCATAGGTGGACAGGGTCCTGAACAAAAAGGTTCTTTAGTTTAATATTTAGGCAGAGGGGCAAGCTTTCCTGAGACAGGCCATCATGTGAAAATACTATACTTTTAGTGAAGAAAAGCAGAAAAGCAAAGAGTAAAGTAAAAGAAATAGATTCAATTTGGAGTCATAATTGGCTCTTCCCTGGAACAATAATTCCAATTTTTATCCCATATACACATTATATATGAGTCTGAGGCTTGTTCTAACTCTTCAAACTGTGGGGATGGGGGATATTTTTCTTTTTTATTATAGTATGGCCTATAAATCTTATTTAAAGCTTGGTATGATGTTCCAGATTATAAGAACTGAGGTAAATAGGCCTTTAAAGTGAGGCTTTATGTTCATTTGGTGTTTGACTTTGGCTGCATTTACTATTTGTGGGCTTTCCTGATGGCTCAGTGAGTAAATAATTTGCCTGCACTGAAGAAGGCACAGGAGAGGAGGGTTTGATCCCTGGCTCAAGAAGATCTACTAGAGGGAAAACGACAACCCACTCTAGTATTCTTGCCTAAAAAATTTCATGGACAGAGGAGTCTGGCAAGCTATAATCCAAAAGGTCAAAATGAGTCAGACAGGGCTGAGTGGGCACACTATTTGCTATAGCTATGTCAGAGACTAAAATATTTATGATATGTTTGTTTTTGTCTTTTGGTTTCCCTAGTGGTTTCTTAAATAAGGTCTACGGTTTGCAGTTCTTCTGTTGCAATCATCTGCTATAGTACAGATGTCCTATTGACGTGGTGCTGTTAAGAGAAGCAACCATCTCTAAATCTATGAGTAGATCTCAACTTTTTATAGTGCCTGTACCCCCTTAATTATGACTTTCACAAATTCCTATCAATCTTCTTATCCCCGTTAGACAGGACAGGAAGGCTAGATGTGGCTGTCCTTCCCAAGTCCATAATACTTTGTTAAAGTAGTTCCCCTTGAAGACTACTCTTTGTTACAAAACCATAAAGAAAAGAATACCCTGGGCATATTTCAAGTGGTTTCCTTCCTTCCTTTGTTAGATGCTTGAGAAGAGTTTCCTGCATTCTTCAAAATGAAAATATGGTGGGGCTTCTAGAGGTAAAGCATATAAAATGCTGAGACTTCTGGAGTTTTTAATTCTCAAGCCAGTTTACACTTAGCTGCCTGCAATTCCTTAATCATAGTTAAGTGTCCCAGTGGTATTTGCTCAGGAGTAAGGATGAGGTTGCATACTACCAGGTTTCTGGGGAGGCAGAACAGCCCTTAGCATATGGCTGAGCAGAGCCAGAGTTGGGTCACAGGGTTATGTCAGGGTATGCAGTTGGACAAGTTTGGTGATCTTGTCAGAGGCAAAATCTTAAAAGCAGAGAGAGGATACATTGCCTTTAACACAAGGTGTGTCATTTTTCAATATATATATAATATCTTTAAAAAATTGAAGGAAAATGATTCCTAATACAGAATTCTATACCCAATGAAGATATTCTTTAAAAATAAAGATTAAGACTTCTAAAATTCACTTTGACCTGTGAAAAACTGGGAAGTCAACATTCCTACACTCACAACACAAAAAAAAGCTGAATAAATGAATAAAAAAACAAACAAAAAATCTTAGATCTCTTANAGAACTGAATAATAGCAAAAGGCTGGAAACATCCACTAGGTCTACTGATAAACAGAATGGTTCAGTTGTGATGTTAACACAAGAAATACTATATAGCAGTGAAAATGAATGAATTATACCTTGTATAAATTATGAATAAATCTTAGAAACATTATAAAATTATCATTGTATGCAGGGAAAAAATGTAGTAGTGTAGGAAAAAAAGATACTAGAGAGTACCCAGGCTCCTCATTTGTTAAAGAAAAATGTGATATCCATGTATACACTTGTATACAATACATGGAATTTATTTCACAAATATTCGGATGTTTATAACTCACAAGGCCTCTACTAGCACATATGTATGCATGTTATATAAGCACATTATACAACTGGTATACAATGAACTGTGAAAGCATGTTGATGGCACAAATGTTATTACTGAGGAGATGACTGCATCTTTAAAATAGAACTTAGCAGTATGGAGCTTCCTCAAAAAATTAAAGACAGAACCACCATATGATCCAGAAATCCCTCTTTGGGGTATATATACAAAGGAAATTAAATTATTACCTCAAAGAGATTACTGGTATACAATGAACTGTGAAAGCATGTTGATGGCACAAATGTTATTACTGAGGAGATGACTGCATCTTTAAAATAGAACTTAGCAGTATGGAGCTTCCTCAAAAAATTAAAGACAGAACCACCATATGATCCAGAAATCCCTCTTTGGGGTATATATACAAAGGAAATTAAATTATTACCTCAAAGAGATTTCTGCACCTCCATGTTAACTGCGATGCTCAGTTGCTCAGTTGTGTCCAACTCTTTGCAACCCCATGGACTATGTAGCCCACCAGGTTCCTCTGTCCATGGTATTTCCCAGGCAAGAATAGTGGAGTGGGTTGACACTTCCTACTCCAGGGGCTTAAAATTGAAGTATTATTCTCAATAGCCAAGACATGGAAGCCACCTAACTGCCCATCAACAAATGAATGGATAAAGTTAATATGGTACATATATGCTGCTGCCGCTGCTGCTAAGTCACTTCAGTCGTGTCCGACTCTGTGCGACCCCATAGACGGCAGCCCACCCGGCTCTCCCGTCCCTGGAATTCTCCAGGCAAGAGTACTGGAGTGGGTTGCCATTGCCTTCTCAAGGGGTATTATTCAGCCACCAAAAAGAAGGAAGTCCTGCTATTTTTTACAACATGGATGAACCTGGAGAACATTATGCTAAATGAATTAAACCAGACAAAAAACAAACAAATACTGTATGATCTCCCTCATTATGTGTGCGTGTTAGATACTGTTGTGTCTCTTTTGTGACCCCATGAACTATAATCCACCAGCCTCCTCTGTCCATGGAATTTCTCAGGCAAGAATACTAGAGAGGGTAGCCATTTCCTTCTCCAAGGGATCTTACCAACCCAGGGATCAAACGTGTATCTCCTGTGTCTCCTGTATTGGCAGGCAGATTCTTGACTGCTGAGCTACCAGAGAAGCTCCAATAAGTCTCAGAAAAAGTAAAATAGAGTTAAAAATAAAAAATAAAATAGAGTTCAAAGATTAAAAATTTGATCTTTATTTTATAAAGATCAAAAAGTGATGAGAATGACTAACATATTTAAAATGAGATTTCTACTTCTTTAAGCAATATTTCAATAATTTCTATCAAATGAGTAAAAAAAAATGGCATTTCTTAGATTTTTGAAAGAAATACTGACATTAGGTAAAAGAGTCAAAAAGGGAGAAATAAATAGGAAATGAGCAGATGAAATAACCTTATATCTTTTGACATCATCTAGATGCTCCTCAGTAACCATGCAGTGACAAAATTTTAAATCTATATTTGTAATTACAATAGTATTACTATGCCAAAAAGCCTGAGTCATACTAAATGTTCCCCAAAAAAATTGCATTTGTAATATAAGCCATCTTAACCATTCTTCTAAATGAAAAGAAACTTTATTTAATTAGCGGTCAACTAATGAATATATTTGTTGACTAACTCCTAGGTGATTTGAATAACATGTAATAAGAAAATAACATTTTCTTCTCAAAATTCAAGGCAAATTGTATCTTTCTTAACTTTCCTCTCAAGTACCAAGAATTATGATTATGGTAACCCAGAGGGAAGCTTCTTTTAAAGTCTTGACTGAAATGAATGTTCATTTTATAGATAAGCTGTCATCTGATAACTGGTATCACAATATTCAGTACATTAAAGTCATTGATTTTAACACTTTGTGTTTCCAAAACAAAGCATCTGGCTTTTGCACACCAGGACTATTGATGGACAGGTATCCAAATTGTGAGAAAAAAAAAAAAAATGTTTCTCAGGCTAAAAAGTTCTATTTATGAAGTTGGAATCTGACATTTCTGTATTATGTTCATGGAGCCATTTTGCCTACATTGCCTCTTTGCAGTCTTCTGACCTTCTTTCATGTAAAACATTAATTCAAAGCAATATTTCTACACAATTTCAAAGTTTTCTATAAAATATGACATATATAGAACTGCTTTCAAGATTTTCAATGAATCACCCATTACCTATGTGATCATGGAAGACTCCCTTGTCAGGTGATTATGCTAGTTGGTTTAATAAGCTGAATATATTTTATTGGTACCAATTAACATTAACAATTAAGTTAAAGCTTTTATAGCTTAGGTATTACTGGCAGAATTGTTACCATGATTCACATGTATACTTCTGACCACATCTTATGGATCCTGGTAGACCAGATTTCATATCACGCATTAAATTATAAATAACTGAGATTAGGTTGGGAAATAGATGGAGAAACAGTGGAAACAGTGTCAGACTTTTATTTTNTATCTTACCCATCCTGAAGACCACATGAGGGTCTTACCTGACCAGAGGTGAGGATCAGGACATGTGTACAAAGAAATGCCAGGCAAAAGCAGTAAGAGCATAACTTATTATTGTACACATCCAATGTGTACCTGAAAAAAAGTGTAATTATGAGAATACCCTGCAATAGACCTATCAGTTTTAAGTGTGTTTAGAGGTGGTTCCATCTTGGAGAGAAAAAAATATATCATGTAACCCCAAATTACTTGCCTCAAAAGATATAAGACCTTTACCTCTTTTCTTTAATTTTATTCTTTTCTTTCACAACCAAGCTCACCATCAACTGTTTCAAGTCCAGTGAGCATCTGATTCAGGCAAGAGATTTATTACTTTTAGCACATCTAACGATTTCCATCTTGGAGTCTATTGTTTTAAATTTATGAAAGCTACACTTCTTATCTGCACTTTCATTTTTTCCCATCTTCCCCTCATTTTTATAAAAGAGGGACAAAACGCTGAAGTAGCTACATAAAGGTACACTGCTATGTAGACAAAAAGGTATGCTGTGGCCCAAAGTGGACTGGTGGCCAGGGGGCACTGCCACCAGCACCCGCTGAAAGGGTCATTTGTTGTCTCTTATAATCCTTTGTATTTCTGCATTGTCTGTTGTAACCTCTCCTTTTTCATTTCTAATTTTTTTGATTTGATTCTTCTCTCTTTTTTTCTTGATAAGTCTGGCTAAAGGTTTGTCAATTTTATCTTCTCAAAGAACCAGCTTTTAGTTTTATTAATCTTTACTATTGTTTCTTTCATTTCTTTGTCATTTATTTCTGCTTGGATATTTATGATTTCCTTCCTTCTACCAATTTTGGGGTTTTTTTTTTGTTGTCGTTGTTCTTATTTTTCCAGTTGTTTTAGGTGTTAAGTTAGGTTGTCTATTTGAAGTTTTTCTTGCTTCTTGAGGTAGGATTGTATTGCTATAAACTTCCCTCTTAGAACTGCTTTTGCTGCATCCCCAAATCCCATGGATGGAGGAGCCTGGTGGGCTACAGTCCATGGGGTCGCTAAGGGTGAGGCACAACTGAGCGACTTCACCTTCACTTTTTACTTTCATGTATTGGAGAAGGAAATAGCAACCCACTCCAGTGTTCTTGCCTGGAGAATCCCAGGGATGGGGGCGCTTGGTGGGCTGCCATCTATGGGGTCATACAGAGTCGGACACGACTGAAGTGACTTAGCTTAGCTTCTAGGTTTTGAGTTGTCATGTTTTCATTGTCATTTGTTTCTAAATTTTTTTGATTTCCCTTTTGATTTCTTCAGTAACCTGTTGGTTATTTAGAAATGTGTTGTTTAATCTCCATGTGTTTGTGTTTCTTACAGTTTTTTTTTTTGTTGTTGTTGTTTGTAATTGATATCAGTCTCACAGCATTGTGGTTGGAGAAGATGTTTGATATAATTTCAATTTTCTTGAATTTACTGAGGTTTGATTTGTGACCCAAAATGTGGTCTATCTTGGAGAATGTTCCATGTGCACTTGAGAAGAAGGTGTATTCTTCTGCATTTGGATGGAATGTTCTGAAGATATATCAATGAGATCCATCTCATCTAATGTGTCATTTAAGACTTATGTTACCTTATTAATTTTCTGTTTTGATGATCTGTCCATTGGTGTGAGTGGGGTGTTAAAGTCTCCTACTATTATTGTGTTACTGTCAATTTCTCCTTTTATGTCTGTTAGTGTTTGTCTTATGTATTGAGATGCTCCTATGTTGGGTGCATAGATATTTACAATTGTTATGTCTTCCTCTTGGATTGATCCCTTGATCATTATGTAGTGTCCTTCCTTATCTCTTGTAATATTCTTTATTTTAAGGTCTATTTTGTCTAATATGAAGATTGCTACTCCAGCTTTCTTTTGCTTCCCATTTGCATGGAATGTATTTTTCCATCTTCTCACTTTCCGTCTACATGTATCTTTAGGTCTGAAGAGGGTTTCTTGTAGAAAGTATATATATGGGTCTTGTTTTTGTATCCATGCAGCCAGTCTGTGTCTTTTGGTTGGAGCATTTGATCTGTTTACATTTAAAGGAATTATATACGTTCCTATTGCCATTTTCTTTACTGTTTGGAGTTAATTTTGTTGATCTTTTTCTTCTCTTGTATATTTTGACTATATAAGTCCCTTTAACATTTGTTGTAAAGCTGGTTTGGTGGTACTGAATTCTCTTAACTTCTGCTTGTCTGAAAAGCTTTTTATTTCTCCATCAATTCTGAATGAGACCCCTGCTGGGTAAAGTAATCTTGGTTGTGGATTTTTCCCTTTCAGTACTTTAACTATATCCTGCCATTCCCTCAGGCCTGCAAAATTTCTGCTGAAAGATTTTTTAAATTTTGTTTTCAAGGTATTTGATCATCTTTACTATCATTATTCTGAATTCTTTTTCAGGTAGTTTGCCTATTTCCTCTTCATTTATTTGGATTTCTGTGTTTCTCATTTGTTCTTTCATTTGTGTAGTATTTTTCCACCTTTTCATTATTATTATTTTTTTAACTTATTATGTTTGAGGTCTTCTTTTCCTAGGCTTCAGGGTTGAATTCTTTCTTCCTTTTGGTTTCTGACCTCCTAAGTTTGGTCCAGTGGTTTGTGTAAGCTTAGTATAGGGTGAGATTTGTGCTGAGTTTTTTTGTTTGTTTCTTTTTTCTCAGATAAGGCATCCTGCACAGGGTGCTACTGGTGATTGGGTGATGCTGGGTCTTGTATTCAAGTGATTTTCTTTGTGTGAGTTCCCACTATCTGATGCTTCTTAGGGTTAGTTCTCTGGTAGTTTAGGGTCTTGGAGTCAGTGCTCCCAGTCCGAAGGCTCAGGGCTTGATCTCTGGTCAGGAATGAAGATTCCACAAGTAGTTTGTTATGGCATTAAGTGAGATTAAAACNTGCTGGGTCTTGTATTCAAGTGATTTTCTTTGTGTGAGTTCCCACTATCTGATGCTTCTTAGGGTTAGTTCTCTGGTAGTTTAGGGTCTTGGAGTCAGTGCTCCCAGTCCGAAGGCTCAGGGCTTGATCTCTGGTCAGGAATGAAGATTCCACAAGTAGTTTGTTATGGCATTAAGTGAGATTAAAACAAATACCCCTAAATGAGAAACCAAAGAGGAACCTCAGACAAATGGCAGTTACAAAATCAGGCAAATGATAATTAAAATAATGGACTATGTACATATACACCCATAAGCAACGTCAAAACAGTCCAACAAAAATACAGTAGATTGAACTGATGAACAAAGAAAATCATAAATTATATTTACCAGTTTAGAACAAAACTAATGAAAGCGCAAACTGGAAAACAAAACTAAAGCAGAGTGCTAAGTGGGAAACAAAGCAATGCAAACAAAACTAACAAATATGTTGAGAGGAAAGGTAAGAAAGAAAAGGAAGAATAGATATGCAAAGCTAAATAGAGGTATATGAAGAAGATTTATATACATTAAAGATTAACTTCAAGGGGAAAAGAACAGTAGAAAAGGCAAACAAAGGAATAAAAAATATAATAGGTTTATAAAATTTAAAAAAGAGAAAAGAAGAAAAAAAGAAAAACTCCACAGAACTGCAAAAGCCCAACATAGAGGCAGAAGTTGATAACAATAAAAAAAATGTGACTGAAAAAAAAAAAGTTCAAAAGCTTAATTAGAATTCATAGTGCCAATAAAATTGACAACTACAACAGAGGGGGAAAAAAGGACCAAGAAAAAAAAAATCCAAAAGAATCTACAAAACAAGTCAAAACATAAGAATAATAAATGTTTTTCTTGAGCCACTGCTGTCCAAGTCCTTTTCCCTTTCTGGGAGCTACAGTCCACCTCACATCCCTAGGATGCCCTCCAACACTGTGCTGATCTCTGGACCTGCTGTGGGGCTTGCTCAAACTCTAATCTGGTCCTACACTTGTGTGTTCTTGCCTCCAATGTCCGCAGCTATCAGATAGTGCATTTTCTTTTAGGGGAGCACTCAATCTCTGTTTAAATATTCCATAGACATGGAGTCTGCCTAGTTGATCATGTGGATTTAATCTGCAGCTCGTACAGCTGATGGGAAGGTATTGGGTCTTCTTCCTTAGTCACATTGCTCCTGGTTTCAATTGTGGTTTTATTTCCACCTCTGCATGTGGTTCATCCACTGGGGTTTGCTCCTGAGGCTGTCCCGGAGGACTTGGGTTTGTCCCCTGTGACGGTCAGGTGTGGAGGTGGTGCAGCTGCTTGGGTCGCAGGGGTTCTGGCAGCCCCAGGTACTCATGGGGGTTGGTGGCTAGGGTGGCAGGAAATATAGTGCTCTAGAAGGGTATGGCGGAGAAGGCAATGGCACCCCACTCCAGTACTCTTGCCTGGAAAGTCCCATGGATGGAGGAGCCTGGTAGGCTGCAGTCCATGGGGTCGCTAAGAGTCAGACACGACTGAGCGACTTCACTTTCACTTTTCACTTTGATGCATTGGAGAAGGCAATGGCAACCCACTCCAGTGTTCTTGCCTGGAGAATCCCAGGGATGGGGGAGCCTGGTGGGCTGCCGTCTATGGGGTTGCACAGAGTCGAACATGACTGAAGCGACTTAGCAGCAGCAGCAGCATCAGCAGCAGCAGCAGAAGGGTATGGCAACCAGTATTGGCCAATACACTCCAGTATTCTTGCCTGGAGAACCCCCCTCCCTGACAGAGAAGCCTGGCAGGCCACAGTCTATAGGATCGCAAAGAGTTGGACACGATCAAAGCAACCCTGCATGTATAGATGCAAGACTTTCTTTTGCCTGTGGCAGCTCTGCCCCAGTGAGAGTTGAGTGGGAAGGTGGCGCAGCTGCTTGGCTTGCACAGACCCTGATGGCACCAGGTGTGCAGGGACATGGACTGCCTCTGCCGCAGGAGTTATGGCCCTATCAGGGTCTTTTTCCGAGCCTCTTGTAGCTGGTGATCAGAAGGTCTCTTTGGCCAGTCTTTCTCCATAACTCTGCCCATTCAGAAACTTAGAGGGCTCCCTTGCCTGGGGCCCTTCTCTGTTGTTTGGTGCATCGGGCACATAGAGGGGCCCCCTGGCTGGGGTCCTATTCTGTAGTTCAGTGCATCAGGTGTTTGACAGGCCTACCTTCCTATTGTTCGGCTGCCGATGCTGGTGTGTAGGAAGAGAGACGCTATGGTGATGGCTCCAGCCCTTAAGTGTGACTCAGCAGTATCGCCTTGCTTCCATGGCTGCCCAGCTTTCCTCCACAGGCACTTCCCGCCACAGTCTCCTCCATCACATCCCCTCCATCCGTCTCTCCACAGTCAACAGCAGCCCTTGCCCTGTGATTGCTCGCTAAACTCCAGCTCCCAGCTGCTGTGCCTTCCAGGGGACCTGAGTCCCTGTCCAGGGTAGGTATGGCTGCAGCAAGGACTGTGTGATTCTCATTCCATTCAGGCTGCCACAGGTCAGCTGTTTCACTCTCAGCCTTAAATGCTTCTCCTCTGACTCAGACAGTTGTCCTGATGTGGGGATCAGACCCCTGCTTCAGCTCCCCCACCTGCTGAGGGCAGGTCCAGTCCTACTAACACTCTTGTTTTTTCCCTCTAGTTCCTTCATCCTACCGAGTGGCTCTATATATTCTTTTCCGCTGGTCAGGTCCTCCTGTCTGCTCTCAGCTGGTGTTCTGCATGTACTTCTGTGTCTGACGGTGCATCCCTGATGTATCATGGAGAGAGATGTACTCCACGTCCACCTACTCCTCTGCCATCTTGTTCTCCCCAGCTGAAGATACAAATTATATTAGTAAAACATACAGCTAGGAAAATTTTTTGCTATGTCATTGCTTACAAATAATAGTCAGCAAACACCTGACTGTTGCTTGTTAGACATGTAATACAGGCCATTTTTAGCACATTCATGTATATGGGGTTTAAGAGAAGGATATTTGTGTAGAAGAAGATTTAGTGATCTTTAAAACTGCGTTCAAATAGTTATTCTTCTCAGAAATGGGAAAGAATCAAGAATGAGGAAGAGAGAAAAAGTATGGCCACAAAATACTTCTGGACAACCTCACCAAAAATAAAATAATAGACCTTGTGCTACTTTATCAGCCTGAGCTATACTGCCTGAGGGAAGAGAAGGCAGAGGGGAGAGACAGAGTGAAAGTAGGTGGATAGAACAATGTGTCCTTAAAATATGGCTTAAATCAGATTCGGGGATAACGGGGAGAGAGCAGCCAAAATCAAACCAAGGCTTTAAGTCCAAATGACTGGGTAGAGATGTAATACTGCTAGCTGAGATAGGGTAGAAGATAATTTGGGATGGGGTAAGAGTTTTTTTTAGTATACATTATAGTTGGGGACTGGTGAGAAACATAGGTTAACATTATCAGCAGGCATCCAATAAAGAGGTTGAGATGAAGAGAGAGATCTGGGAGCTCTTTTGAGAATTATTTATGAGAGAGAGGAGGCAAAGGGAGAATGAGCAAGGACAGAATGATGAAGACCGCTCACATTCAGAGACACAAGGAAAAAGATGATCACTAAAATATGAGTGGTCAGAAAAAAGCAGGTTAGTGGTTGCCTAAGGCTGGGAGAGATATGCAGATGACACCACCCTTATGGCAGAAAGTGAAGAGGAACTAAAAAGCCTCTTGATGAAAGTGAAAGAGGAGAGTGAAAAAGTTGGCTTAAAGCTCAACATTCAGAAAATGAAGATCATGGTATCTGGTCCCATCACTTCACAGGAAGTAGATGGGGAAACAGTGGAAACAGTGTTAGACTTTATTTTGGGGGGCTCCAAAATCACTGCAGATGTTGACTGCAGCCATGAAATTAAAAGATGCTTACTCCTTGGAAGAAAAGTTATGACCAACCTAGACAGCATATTGAAAAGCAGAGACATTACTTTGCCAACAAAGGTCTGTCTAGTCAAGGCTATGGTTTTTCCAGTGGTCATGTATGGATGCGAGAGTTGGACTGTGAAGAAAGCTGAGTGCCGAAGAATTGATGCTTTTGAACTGTGGTGTTGGAGAAGACTCCTGAGAGTCCCTTGGACTGCAAGGAGATCCAACCAGTCCATTCTAAAGGAAATCAGCCCTGGGTGTTCTCTGGAAGGAATGATGCTAAAGCTGAAACTCTAGTACTTTGGCCACCTCATGCGAAGAGTTGACTCATTGGAAAAGCCTCTCATGCTGGGAGGGATTGGGGGCAGGAGGAGAAGGGGACGACTGAGGATGAGATGGCTGGATGGCATCACTGACTCGATGGACATGAGTTTAAGTGAGCTCCCGGAGATGGTGATGGACAAGGAGGCCTGGTGTGCTGTGATTCATGGGGTCGCAAAGAGTTGGACACGACTGAGTGACTGAACTGAACTGAAACAATATCAGAAAGCTGATAGCTATAGTAATATCAGACAAAATAAACTTTAGGGACAAAACATTACAAATGGGAATGTGGGATATTTCATAATGATAAAAGAGTAAACAATCAGTAAAACTGGAAAAATATATATAAAATTATATATACCTAATGGCATAGATTCAAAATTTATAACACCAGGAATTGACAAATATAAAAGGAAAAAAGTAAATGAATCCACAATTTTAGCATGAAAATTTTTCATATACATCTCTTTATAACTGAAAAGGTAAGTAGACAAAACTCCAGATAGGGTATTTAAACTTATTTAAGACATATTAGCTAATTGACATAGATACAACACTATATCTCAAACTGCAACACATACAATTATTTTCAAAGGGCACACAGAAAATTTACCAGTACTAACCATATATTGTTCATAAACCAAATATCAACACATGTAAAGAGATTACATTTTCAGAGTATAACCTTTAACTATAATGGAAGTAAACTAGAAATGAGTAACAAAGTAACTCAAATATTTAGAAATTAAGCCATATACTTCTAAATAGTACATAGTGAAAGAAAAAATTACAATGGAAATTAGAAAATATTTGGAGCTGAATGGAGAAGGTGATGGCACCCCACTCCAGTTCTCTTGCCTGGAAAATCCCACGGATGGAGGAGCCTGGTAGGCTGCAGTCCATGGGGTCTCGAAGAGTCAGACACGACTGAGCAACTTCACTTTCACTTTTCCCTTTCATGCACTGAAGGAAATGGCAACCCACTCCAGTGTTCTTGTCTGGAGAATCCCAGGGACAGGGGAGCCTGGTGGGCTGCCGTCTCTGGGGTCGCACAGAGTCAGACACGACTGAAGCAATTTAGCAGCAGCAGCAGCAGTCAGTGATTCGTGACATGTCAAAATGTATGGAATTCAGTTAAAACTATAAATAGAAGAAAATGTTTACCACTAAGTGTACTCATGAGAAAGGATGAAATGCCAAAAGACAAGGATCTGAACATCCATCTTATGTCAGCAAAAGAGAAGCAAATCAAGCTCAGAGTCAAAGAAGATAATAAAGAACAGAAATTAATGAAAGAGAAAACAAATGTAGAACAGAGGAAAATCAAGAGAGCCAAAGTTCTAAAGGAAAGTTTGCTCCTTGAAGCCTTTCATAAAATTTATAAATCCCTAGGAAGACTAAGTACGGAGTGGATGGGCACAAGAATCAATATCAAGAATGAAAAAACTGATAGGACTTTATATCTGCCAGGCATGAAAAAGAAATCAGTGAAAATAAAAAGCAACCTTTAGCCAATATATGTAAATGTTAGATGAAAAGGATAAATATCTAAGAAAATACTCCCAAAATAGGAAATATAAAGTGTTCTATGGCATTTTAAAGAAATTAAATCCATAACAAAAAATATTTCCTCAAACAAAACTTCAGGCCCAGACAGCTGCACTGGTGAGTTCTTCAAAATATTTAAAGAAGAAATAATGTCAGACACAACTAAACTCTTCCAGAAACAACCAAATAGAAAATGCTTCCCTATGTGTTCTATGTAGCAAGCACAACTTTTGATTCCAAAATCTGACAGTGATTACAAGAAAAGAAAATCACAAGCTAATCTCTGTTATAAACACAGAATCAAAAATCATAGAAATCTTGTGACATAAAAATAAATATGCCACAATGAAGCTGTTTTTGTTCTGCTGACAGGAATTTACTACTAGAGAATCAACAAAGTTAATTTACTATATAAATAATACAGCAGAAAACTCACATGATCATTTTAACAAAGACAAATCATTTGATAAAGTCAACACCCACTCATGATTTTTTAAAAATCTTAGCAAATTGGGACTAAAATGAAATTTTCTTAATCTATTAATTTACAGGTACAAAAAAAATCTACAAACAACATTACATGTAACCATGAAATTCTAAACACTTTCCCCCTGAAGTTGGAAATGAGACAAGAATTCTTGTTGTCACAGCATCTACTCAACATTACGCTAGAGATACTGAAGTGCAATTATGCCATAACCAAAAATGAAATATTTAAAATTTGGAAAAGAAAACATAAAGGTCATAAATTAACATATAGACTGCATGAAAGACAGTATGAGAGAAAATACACAAAAATCTATAGACAAATTGCTAGGATTAATATAGTTAGCAGAGTCAGTGGTACACAATTCAAAAAGTAATTGTAGCTTTATAATAAAGTCCAGTGAACAAGTAGAAAACGAAATTTTAAAATACTCCAACTATAGTATGGTAAGAAAAATAAATAAATGTGAGAATACCTTTAACAAAGAAGGTACAATAATTCTAGTTTCTGCAGAAAACTACAAAATACTGTGAGAAATTGAAGATCAGCTAAGTAAAGGAGGGAGACACCACATCAAGAACTCCTGTCAGAATTCCAGCATGCTTTTCCTATTCAGCTTGGAAGTTGACAAGACAATTTTAAAATTTATATAGAAATACGAAGGGCCAAGAAAAACGAAGAATCTCTTGAAGAACCAGATGGAACAGTAGGAGCTACTCATTATAAAGATTTAGAAAGCTAAAATACTTCAGGCAGTAATTAAACAATGAAGCAGAATATGAGTCCGGAAACAGTCAATCCAACCCTTGTAATTCCGGTTTACAACAAAGGTAACTTTATGTAGCAGAGGGGAAAACAATGGCCTTTTAATCAACCTGGCATTAGGCTAATTTGATAAATAGAGAAGGAAGAAGAACAAGAAGGCAGAGGAGTAGGTTGACATCTCTCTCCATGGATACATCAGCAATTTGATAAACATTTGGGAAAAAAGTGGAATCTGGACCTCTATGTCATCAACAAAAATTAAACATGTGGATTGTACATATAAATAAAAACATAAAGCAATAAAACTTATAGAAGATAACATGGGGAAACTTCTTCATTATCTTTGAATAAAGAATCATCTGTAAACAGGACCCAGAGGACATCAACTTTAAAGGAAGTAACTGCTAGGTTGAACCTAATTAAAATGGAGAATTCTTGGAATTTGCTGGTAATCCAGTATTTGGCACTCCCACTGCTGGGGGTGGAGGGTTGAAGGGGCCTAGGTTCAATCCCTCGTCAGGAACTGAGATCCCACAACCCACATGGTGGCATAGCCAAAAAAAAGTAACACAAACAAACAAACGAATGAAAACCCTGTTATACCCAAAAGACTCTATCCAAAGACTCAAAAACAAGCCAGAGGATGCAAGAACTCCTGCAGTATACATATGTGAGTAACAAAGGACCCAACTCCAGAATATACACAGATTTACTACAAGTCAAGAAGGGAATGGCAATCCACGCCAGTATTCTTGCCTGGAGAATTCCACAGACAGAGAAGCCTGGCGGGCTACAGTCTGTGGGGTCGCAAAGAGTCTGACACGACTGAGTGACTAACACACACACACACAAAAATAAGACACTGCAATAAAAAAAAATAGGAGAGACTTGAGAACACAAAGAGGTAGAAAAATGCCCAATAGATATATGAAAATGTACTCAGTTCCAATAGTCAGCACAAAATCGTACACTAAAACCACAGTGAGGACTTCCCTGGCGGCACAGTGGCTAAGAAGCCACCTGCCAATGCAGAGGATGTGGGTTCAATCCCCAGTCTGGGGAGATCCCACTTGCTGCAAAGCAACAAAGCCTGTGCACCAAGCAACTAAACCCGAGCTCTAGAGCCCGCAAGCCGCAACTGCTGAGGCCATATGCTGCAGCTGCTGAAGCCCGTACAACTCCACTGCAATGGGGAGCCCCCACTTGCCGCACCCAGAGAAAGCCCTCACACGACAACAGAGGCTCGGCACAGTCAAAAATACATAAATAAAATTTAAAAATAAAACCACAGTGAAAGGCGATTTCACGCCCACCAGAAGGGCTAAACTTAAAAGTATGAGTAATACCAAGAACTGTCAAATATAGCAATCGGAACCTCATACTTGTTTAAATAACTAATGATTCAACAGCTCTACACAATGGAATACCACTCAGTTTTTTAAAAAGAATGAAGTATATATATGTGCTTACATAGCAAGAATTTCAATTCATGTACTTAAACGAAAAGAGTAAATAGAACAGTGTATTATCTCAAATATATTTTAAAAATAAAGGCTATAACATGCATATATGTTTACATATAATTACATATGAGCCTTCCCCAGTGGCTCAGCAGTCAAGAATCCACCTGCAATGCAGGAGTCGAGGACACACAGGTTCAATCCTTGGGTTGGGAAGATGCCCTAGAGAAGGAAATGGCAACTCATTCCAGTATGCTTGCCTGGAGAATCCCATGAATAGAGGAGCCTGGCAAGCTACAGTCCATAGGGTTGCAAACAGTCGTACACAACTGAAGCAACTTAGCACACTGATAATTATATAAACTTTTTTGAGTCAAGGGCATAGATCTGCAACCAGACAGAGCTAGGTGTAAAGCCACTCCCTGACTCTTGTTAGTTCTGTGATCTTATGTACAAGGGCTTAGCATGGTTCGAGGACATAGTAAATGCTCAATTATATTCAGGGGCTTCCCTGGTAGCTCAGACGGTAAAGAATCTCCCTGCAATGCAGGAGACTTGGGTTCAGTCCCTGGGTCAGGAAGATCCCCTGGAGAAGGGAATGGCACCCCACTCCAGTGTTCTTGCCTGGAAAATTCCATGGACAGAGGAGTCTGGTGGGTTATAGTCCACAGGGTTGCAAAGAGTCAGATGCAACTGAAAACATATTCAGCTAGTATTCTTTCTACTGTTATGAGCACGTGATAGTTTCTTTCTTTTTTTTACTTGATAAATGAGACTACATTCAGGGAACCTGAGGTCCCCACCTTGACCTGGTGTGCTGGGGCTGTCCCCAGGCCCCCGCCAATTCTGCTTTGCTCCTCATAGAAGGCCTGGGGCTGCAAGGCACCTCCCCAGAGCCCTGCCTATTGCCTTGGGCCCAGGTCAGTTCTGAGCTTCTGCCTGTCCCCTTCTTAGCAGTGTCTGGGTCTGGCATCCTTCTAAGCATGCCCCAGAACTAAGAACCACTGTGGCTTAATCCTCAGCCCTGCTGCCACCCAGAGGCACAGGCTGCTTGACCTGCTCCCCGTCCCAGTTTCCCTGTCCCAGCCCCAGCTGAGAGGCAGATGTGGGCCAGAGGCCACCATCAGCCTCTTGTTCTCTACGGATGGATGCCTGGCCTCTCTCAGTTGGCCATTCTCACTGATCCACTGAAAATAAGTTGGCGAAAGCCGGTCTGTAAGTGATTTAGTCATACATATGTGAGAATGAATTTCTGTTACTTTCCATCATAGCTTGCTTGCAGCCACTGAACCACAGAACAGCCCAGGTCAACTATGTGTATGGTTTCAACGCTCAAAGGCAGAGCACTTTTTAAGTGGAAGGTATTTAACTGGAAGCAGAGGGGCTTTCCCTTTAATTCCAGCTCCTAGCTCCTTTATTTTTAAGGATCTTTGCCTAACCCTCGCCTTTGCCTCTGAGTCTTTTCCACATGTGCGTCTGGTTCTGACCACAAAACATCTACCGCTACCACTCCTAAACAGGGTGGAGCGTTTGACAGTTTTCAGTGAACTGGTCATTCAGTGATTTAATGATTCAGCAAACTTATTTTCAGCAAATTAACTTCTGGTGAATTGGCTTTTGGCAAATTAGCCATTCAATAAATTAGCTTTCATCAAATTGACCTAGTTCCATCGGCAGTCTAAGTTCCCAAGTGATATTTTAGAATAAAATGCCAACTGGTAGCAAAGAGGCACTTTTTTTTTTTTTTATGACAAGAGAACTAGGACTCACTAACACTTAATCATCTGCGGGCCCATGTGCAAGTACACACACACACACACGCACACGCAAATACACTCTTTAACAAAGCATGCTGTGCAGTTGCCACATACAGCAGCCAGAGTTTATCTGAACCAACTCAGCAGTCCTCAAGAGAAAGGAGGTAAAGAGGATGGAATAAGGCCATTTGGCATGCTGCCATCCATTTAAAAAAGGACTGCGAAGGCCTGAATACACTCAAGAGTTGGTTACTGAATAAGAGAATCAAGTTCAATGGCTTCAGTCTAGATGACTGGGTCTGATGACTACGCAGCCGATGTACACGGAACACTTGAGAGCACAGGCTTCATCGTAAGGCATTCCAGCAACTCCAGAAGATGAGCATCGTCAATTATTCCTGCAACTCAGAGGAGAAAACCAACGACCAGAGAAGGGAAGTAACTGGCTCCGTGTCACAGAGCTAACGAGTGGCGGAGCCAGCATTTAAACCAAGTCACTGTGTTTCTCTGGCGGTTGTCAACCTGGGTCTCAGCTAAGATGCGGCGCTGGGAATGATGGCAATCAGGCCCCAGTGCAGCAGAATGGAGCAAAGCCATAGCCCAGGAGTGGGACTTGGAGACCAGAAGGGAAAGTGGAGAGAGAAAAAGAGGAACTAAAATGCAGCGAGCTCCTCCTCTGTGCTAGAAACTTGGCTGACACTTTTCTGCCAATGGTCTTGATACTGAGGCAATGTCCCTGTGGCAGTGAGAAGGGAAATGAGGTCCAGAGAAGTCAACTACACTTGTTCAGGGCTCACAGCTTTGAAGAGGCGGATCCAGGCTTAGCATTCAAATAGGTATGACTGTAAAGAAACTGGACTCGCACTGGGGCAAGCAGGCTGAGAAGGAAAGACAGAAAATGGGAAGATGATCTGCATGTGAGGCAGGTGAAACCTGGTTCCATCAGGAAGACAACCTCTTTTCCCAGAGGCAACATTTGAAGAAAACTCAAGACCAGGAAGCAATCACTCGGCTCTTGGAAGTGTTTCTGACTGAGGGGAAGGGCACCCCAGAGGCAGTCTCTGCCTTCTGGAGGCTGCCAGGCACTTGCAGTCCTTAGATAAGCCCCCTCCCAGCCATCAAGCACAGTCCACCAAGCCATTTAATTTGGCAAAGCAAACATTGCTTATCAGTCAGAATGCTTATCAAATGTCAATTAGCGCTCTGCCATAATTGACATCTAATTAACATACCATCGCCTGTTGTTGGATGCCAATTAAGTGCCTAAACAATCCTTCCTATTTTATTCTACCAACAAGACAGTAATTGTACACTTTTCAGTTCAGTAACTTTGGAGTTAATTTTATTGTGAGCCTTTTAGAAGATGGAAACCCAGAGAGGACTCTTAGGCAGATATTTAATTGATATGCTGCTTTGATATGGCTAAAGTCTATCTGATGCTCACCACCTTCCCCAGAAAATCAAATCATTCCTTTCTGTAAAGGTCAAACTCCACTCAAGGTATTGGTGCCTCGCTCGGGCACACATGTTACAGGAAGGAGCTGGGCAGGCAAAGAGGGAAGAGAGCCGAGCACGGGTGGGCTCGGCACCCCTCACTCCCTGCCCAGCCCACACGTCTCAGGGAAGAGGCTCGCAAACTGCCTGGGACCCAGCGGAATACCGGCTCAGCAGCAGCCAGGACAGCAGATGTGTGCAAGGCTGAGCCCCAGGCCCTGCACACAGAGCACAGACTGTGCACTTTCTCAGTTCAGTCTGGAGAGGGACCTCAGCACTCAGCCATCTGCACCCCGCAGAACGGTACCATGGCTATGTGAGGATCTGAGATCAGATTCTGAATCTGCAGCGATGAGAGAGCGGAGGGGAGCCCACCTCAGTGGGGAAGGGGCACATCCTGAGCTACGAGAGACAAGGCCTCAATCGGGGCCACTGGAAGATGTGCCAGTAATTCCAGCACCTTTCAGCTGGAAAGTCACCTTTCTATCTCAGCTCTACAGGCCAAGAGAGAGCTCTGTCAGCCACCGCAGAAGGAGCGGGAGGTAAATGGACATGACCGCTCCAGGTAATCCCAGGTCTGGGCAGTGTCACTTCCAGTCAAGGAGAAATCCTGGCAAAGCGAGTGACATGGAGAAGAGAATAGGAGGGAGTGGAAGGCTGGGTGGCGTGGCTTCCTGTCTGGAAGGATGCGAGGACACAGGAAATCATGCAAGTACCTGTGTGTGCTCAGTTATGTCTGACTCTTCGCAACCCCATAGACCAGCCCACCAGGCTCCTCTGTCCACGGGATTTCCCAGGCAAGAATACGGGAAGGGGTTGCCCTTCCTTCTCCAGGGGATCCTCCCGACCCAGGGATCAAACCTGCATCTCCTGAGTCTGTTGCACTGGCAGGCAGATCCTTCTACCACTGAGCCACCTGGGAAGCCCCAGGCAGCCACCAACTGGACAGTCTCACTCCCTGTCCATGTGGGCACTGAGGCCCTCCTGGCAGGGGCTATCACCCTCTCACCTTCACCCAAATAGTCTAACAGGCAGCTAGGTCTGAGGACCATGGGCCTATGTCTGTGGTTTCCAGTGAGGCCTAAAACAGTAGAATCACACGGGGAGCTTAAAAAAAAAAATCTTGGCTTCTGGACCCTACTCAGAGGATCTGCTCGTACACAGCTCCTCTGGTAAGGGAAGGGGAGCCCACCAGTCACCCCCACGGAAGCTGCAGGTAGGGACTTGCGATATAAATGAGCCAAAGATGGCCTCTGCGTACTGGTCTCCATGGCGCTTTACTTCTTCACTGCAGACTGAGGCCCCTGAGCGCAAAAGCTTGCCATTGCCAAATTCAAATTTTTGCACAGCCAGTGACTTTCAATATAGTCCAAACAAGCACATTTTTAGCCATTGAGAGAACGCCTGCTTTGCAAACCACCTCACCTAGTAGCTGCTACCTACTGATAAGATGGGGCTTTGCAGTGACAAGGCCCCAAGCTGCTAAGGCCTATGCTGCTGAGAGACCTCAGATGCGTAAGCTGCCCCCCTCGGTTCCTTTCTCTCCTGGAGATGCCCCTTGCCCTCCTCCCCTCTGAGCAGCAACCCTGAGCTGCCGGGCCTTCTATCCAGGCTCCTGCTACGACTCTCTGCCCTCACATGCAACCCTGTCCAAGCATCACCCAACAGTTTGCTGTGTGTTGCTGCCTCTCATGGTCATATCTTTTCCCGTCATCAGCCCCTCAAATCCTCACAGCCCTACAGGACGGCAGCCACCTGAGCAGAAAGAGCAAGAGTGTACCCAGGGACCCACATCCAGCAGGAGCAGTGGCCTCTCATGACAGGCCAAGGAAGTGGGGCTGGAGGGGTTGAGAGGGGTTAGAGGTAAGGAACAAGGCAGCCCGGTCCAGCGGAAACTGGAAATGCACTCTGGAAAACCTCCCCCAGCAGCTGGACCTTAATCCTGTGCATGGTGTGAAGCCAAGATGTAACTCTTCTGGTTTTCCAAATATTCTGGCAGAGGCTGCAACACCATCAATTAAATAACCATCTTTCCACTGTTTTGATATGCTATTTTTATGATGACCAAAATTCCAATATTACTTAAATACACTTCTGCATTTTAATATTCTCTATTAATATATCCATTTCTGGACCAGTACCATATCCTTTCAATTACTGTCCCTTTATGATAGGTTTTATCATAGGAAGGAAATTTAATTTGCGGAAATTTTTCACCTCAGGATTTTCTTGGCTATTTTATGTTCATGATTTCAAATGAACTTTAAGGATAATTAGATTAAGTGTTTAAAAAATAAAATAAGACCCTGATGATATTTTAATTGAATTGGAATTCTATGTATAGACAAACTCAGGGAGAGCTGCCATATTTGAAGTGTCGGGGGTTCTGATCTTTTCATTTATTTATTGAAGAAACTCATTAGTGCAGGCTCCTATATGCTAGGTATATTGAAGGTTCTGGCATGCTGTCGGCCACGAACCCTTGTCCTCTCAAAGCTTATTCTGAACTTTATTTAAAAAATCACTTGTGCATAGATGAGAACTGAACTGTGGCCACAGAGTGGCTGCAAGCGGATCCTTGCTAACAAGACGTGATGAGGACTTGAGACTCCAGTGCCCACTTCTCCCAGTGAGTGCTGGAGCCCAGGACCATCCTCTACCATCTCTGCAAAGCCCCCAGGCGCTGCTCTCCCTCGAGTGTGTGTCCAAGCGGAGATAGGCTGGGGGCCTGCTGAGTGACTCAGTACAGGAGGAATTGGAAATAAAGTCTAGACACACGTCCTGAAGATCTCTGCTAACAGGTTCATCTGGAGAAGAGGACTGAGAGCCGTGGCTCACTTCTTACTGCCCCCAAGCAGCTTAGTGAGGCGTCAGAGGAACTGTTGTCAACAGAGTCAGGAAGACTCGGAGACTCTTTGCTCTGGAAGCTGCAGCTTGGAAGGGTCACCAGACCTGGCAGTCTCCCTGACTCCCATCCCTGGCCTTCAGGCAGCTGTGACGTCCTCACTCCTCATGGGCGAGTCAACCACTCCTGCTAAGACCCTTCCCCAGCTTCTCCTCCCCACCACACTCCTCAGGAGGCTTTCTTTAAAGCACAGCCTTGGACCCTTCGCTCACATCCCTTCTCAGGGCTTCAATAACCATCCTTTCTGTTCACTCAGATTCTAGCCCCCAGCACCTCGCTTCCCAGCAGACCCATCTCCTCCATCCTGTACAGTCATACAGTCGGGCCAGCTTCTCTGCTTCCCAGAGTTCACCTCCTCCATTCTCTCTTTCTGGCAAACATTCACCAGGCGCAGCCAGGGAAGGGATGCAGGGACTCACTGATGGATAAGACACAATGTGTCTAGCAGAAAAAGGAGTCCACTCCAGGACGCAGAGCAACAAGCAAGCCACTAGGAAAACCGACAACTCACAACAATCATATGAAAAGATGTTCAGCCTCATCGGTCATGGAGCAAGGCGAATGAAACAAAACTTCATTTTCTTCTGGGCCGAATAACATTCAAAAGCCTCGCAATAGTTAGTGTTGGGGAGGTTTGAGATCAGCCCAGAGCTGAAATCCCGCGGGGGCATGTAAGCAGGTACACCTGGTGAGAACAGCCTGGTGAGAACTCAGGCAAAGTTTATCAAAGGCGAGGATGCATAAAGTCTACATATGTGTGAACCAACCATTCCACCACTGGGTTATCTGCTGTACCTCCCTCCCTGTGATCCCAGGAGACGTGCACAAGAACCTTCCCCACGGTACATTTAGAACACTGAAAAAGCAAAAACAGGGCCATTCACAGGGAGGAGAAAAAGGATAAATAAACTACAGTTTATTCTTAAAATCAAAAGCCCTCCATTGTGGTACAAATGAGCCAAACATATTTACACAAATCAACATGGATGATTCTCAGGAGTGTAGTGTTGAATAGAAATTCATTCCAATTTCAGGAGCTTAGGAGCGAGGGGAAAGGGAATGGGGAATTGGGGCTTTGGTGATATTTTTTAATATTTATTTCTTCAAAGAGAAATCTAAAACAAATGTGGCAAGCTGTTATCTATGAAATCTGGGTTGTGAATACATATTTGTTATTTTCTATAGTTTTCCAATGTTTGAAATGTTTCATAATAAAAAATTTAAAAGAATAGTTTATAGCACAGTCCTAAAGGAACTTCCAGGCTTCTGGGGACATGAGACAAGGAGGCAGCTGTTAAAACTGATAAAGAAAAAGCAGGCACAGAGAGCCTGCGCACAGACAGACAAACGTCTGGGAGAAGGTGGGGAGGTGTCGCGGAACAGGCCATGTGATCTGGGTCCTGAGGGACACACAGGAGTTTTTAGCTGCAGGCAGGGGAGACTGGGCACCTCAGGGAGACGCATGTGCGAAACACAAGCATGATGTTTGGGGGTCCTGGATTGGTCCAAGGAGGCTGGAAGGAAGGGGCAGAGGCCTAGGCAGGAAAGGCTCTGACAGCACACTAAGGACTCTGGACTCATCCTGGCATGGATGTGGCATGCTCAGGTTTTGTGTTCCACAAAATGGTCTCAGACCATAATGATTTGGGAGGGAAGAAAGAAAAATGGGGGGCTCAAAATAAAAGTAGGAGCAATGCAGGCAGAAAGAGGGGATGGGCCTAAGAGTTACATGGAGGATACTCCCATGCATGTGGGATCCAGGCTGATTTGCCTCCCTAAACCCCCCTGGTGGGCTCCGGGCTAGATCCTGCTTCACCCAACCTGTCCCCTTATCAGCATTGCTGGGGAGCATGAAATCCCCAGACACAGGCAAGGACTCACAGAGGACTATCATTTGGGGACCATGGGATTCAGATAGAGTCCAAGGCCCAGGCCTGGCCAGAGTACCGCATTTCAACTGGCATCGGGGGTGTTTCAGGGATGGGCACAGGGGCCAATCAGAGTCAAAGGTAGGCAATGACATGCTCCTAGCTGCCCTAGAAAAGGATTCTTCCTCTTTCCCCAGAGCCTGCCAGGACGTGACTGCACTGCTGGGATAGGGGCCTGACCACGATGGGAAGCCTGAGACAAGACAAGACATGGAAGAGAATGGAGCGCAAAGCAGGAAGAAAGAAATGGCACCCTTACGGCTTCCTTCAAGCCCAAATCAAGCCACATCTGAACCCCTTCTGCTTAAGCCAGTCTGTATCTGGTCTCTCGTTAGCTGCTTGAGTCAATACCGTGGCTTCATCCCCAGCCCAGCCGGAAGTCAGCTGCCCTGTGTTCGGTGCCAGGTTCCCTCCTTGGCCCCTTAGACCATGGTCTGTCTCCTCCCAGGTCTGCTGGTGCCCAGCCTGACCACCTGAGGTTTGTATCCCATAGAATCTTTGGGGTCATCCCCCAAACCCCTGCACTAAAGGGTCAAATGTCTGGTGTGAGAAGACCAGAGTAATTGATGGAAAAACTCTGGGGAGGGGGCTCAAAGGGCCACAAACACCCTCTTCCCCAGGAAACACACAAGTCATACAGTACTTGCTCATTCTCCTTATTGAAATGGGGCCTTCTACCTTGGCTACATTACAACGGACGTATTTAACATCACCCCTTTCAATCTGTGACAACCATTTCTGCATCCTCTTCCCATCGCCATTAACATAGAAATAGCTCTATAATGACACCAAGCCTTACCGAGCATCCTTTCCGTTTATCTCATTATAAATGAAACTATCTAGTTATTTGGGTAAACTAGAAACAGAAACGTTTCGTGTCAGATGTCACAGGGCAATTGCTTCTCATTATTTCATCATATCTAAAGGAATTGGAGCAGCTGCTAAAAATCTGCTTTGATTCTTGAGTTTCAGAAGCAACATTTCAGAAAAGAAGTTCGGATATCAAAGCCAGTGGGTCCTATGAGACCCCTGCATTTTCTGACAACTCCCTGGTATTTTCTTTCTCTGCACAAAACAATGTCCAGGGAAGATGTGGCGCTGAAGGATGAAAAGGGGCTGGACCTAGGGAAGGGGTCCAAAGCTGGCCAGAAACTGCCCCAGTAAGGCACCCCACCCAAGTGGGTAGCAAGGGAGGAAGGGCAGCCACAATGGTGGCTAAAAGCCAGCTGTTATTGCCCAATGGGAAGCCCCCAGAGGTTTCTGCCTACCCTATCAAACCAGAGGGTGAACTCTGGAGAACCTGCCTCAGTGTGATGCAGCCTTCTGGCTGGTGGCTGACGACCGTGGACACCGGGGCAGGGTGCTCAGGCCTCCATCTGCAGTGCTTTTTGGTTCTGGGGAAGGATCCCTCTTTCTGGTACGGAAACTCGAGGCAAATCAGGATCTTCAGACCATGACGCAGTACTTAAATTACAGGAGGACCAGGAAATCTGTAATGCTTGCAAACAACTGACTTCACTGGCGGCAGTATCTGCTGTGGCACCGGAATGGAGACAGGACCCTGCCTCCACCCAACAGAAGAAAAGGAAACAAAATTGGGGCCTACCCACAGGCATCAACAGTTCCTTAAGAAGAAGGCTTACAGGACTGGGAGACGATTAATAATGAGGTTGGGGTGTCAAGCCAACTTGTCTATAAAGTCAAGGAGGAATTCCATCCAGGGTAATGCTAGGTGGGAACCTGGCCCCTCACCTTGGACGGGTGTGCAGGTCATTTGCCTGAGTTCCACAGGAGAGCATGTCCTCTTCCTCCGCCAAACACACACACACATCACACACACCTTACATACTCACATACACTACACAATGCAAAAAAAGCAAAATGGCTGTCTGAGGAGCCTTACAGATTAGCTGTGAAAAGAAGAGAAGCGAAGAGAAAAGGAGAAAAGGAAAGATATCCCTATTTGAATGCAGAGTTCCAAAGAAGAGCAAGGAGAGAGATAAGAAAGCCATCCTCAGCAGTCAGTGCAAAGAAATAGAGGGAAACAATAGAATGGGAAAGACTAGAGATCTCTTCAAGAAAATTAGAGATACCAACGGAACATTTCATGCAAAGATGGGCACAATAAAGGATGGAAATGGTATGGACCTAACAGAAGCAGAAGATATGAAGAAAAGGTGGCAAGAATACACAGAAGAACTGCACAAAAAAGATCTTCATGACCCAGATAATCACAATGGTGTGATCACTCACCTAGAGCCAGACATCCCGGAATGTGAAGTCAAGTGGGCCTTAGGAAGCATCACTACGAACAAAGCTAGTGGAGGTGATGGAATTCCAGTTGAGCTATTTCAAATCCTGAAAGATGATGCTGTGAAAGTGCTGCACTCATTATGCCAGCAAATTTGGAAAACTCAGCAATGGCCACAGGACTGGAAAAGGTCAGTTTTCATTCCAATTCCAAAGAAAGGCAATGCCAAAGAATGCTCAAACTACCCCACAAATGCACTCATCTCACACACTAGTAAAGGAATGCTCAAAATTCTCCAAGCCAGGCTTCAGCAATATGTGAACTGTGAACTTCCAGATGTTCAAGTTGGTTTTAGAAAAGGCAGAGGAACCAGAGGTCAAATTGCGAACATTTGCTGCATCATTGAAAAAGCAAGAGAGTTCCAGAAAAACATCTATTTCTGCTTTATTGACTATGCCAAAGCCTTTGACTGTGTGGATCACAATAAACTGTGGAAAATTCTGAAAGAGATGGGAATACCAGACCACCTGACCTGCCTCTTNGAAAAAGCAAGAGAGTTCCAGAAAAACATCTATTTCTGCTTTATTGACTATGCCAAAGCCTTTGACTGTGTGGATCACAATAAACTGTGGAAAATTCTGAAAGAGATGGGAATACCAGACCACCTGACCTGCCTCTTGAGAAACCTGTATGCAGGTCAGGAAGCAACAGTTAGGCCTGGACATGGAACAACAGACTGGTTCCAAATAGGAAAACAGTACATCAAGGCTGTATATTGTCACCCTGCTTATATACAGAGTACATCATGAGAAACGCTGGGCTGGATGAAGCACAAGCTGGAATCAAGATTGCCAGGAGAAATAACAATAACCTCAGATATGCAGATGACAACACCCTTATGGCAGAAAGTGAAGAACTAAAGAGCCTCTTGATGAGAGTGAAAGAGGAGAGTGAAAAAGTTGGCTTAAAGCTCAACATTCAGAAAACTAAGATCATGGCATCCGGTTCCATCACTTCATGCCAAATAGATGGGGAAAGAGTGGAAAGAGTAGCTGACTTTATTTTGCTGGGCTTCAAAATCACGGTGGATGGTGATTGCAGCCATGAAATTAAAAGACGCTTGCTCCTTGGAAGGAAAATTTTGACCAACCTAGATAGCATATCAAAAAGCAGAGACATTACTTTGCCAACAAAGGTCTGTCTAGTCAAGGCTATGGTTTTTCCAGTGGTCATGTATGGATGTGAGAGTTGGACTATGAAGAAAACTGAGCGCCGAAGAATTGATGCTTTTGAACTGTGGTGTTGGGGAAGAGTCTTGAGAGTCACTTGGACTGCAAGGAAGTCCAACCTGTCCATCCTAAAGGAGATCAGTCCTGGGTGTTCATTGGACGGACTGATGTTGAAGCTGAAACTGCAATACTTTGGCCACCTAATGCAAAGAGCTAACTCATTTGAAAAGACCCTGATGCTGGGACAGATTGAGGGCAAGAAAAGGGGACGACAGAGGATGAAATGGCTGGATGGCATCACCGACTCAATGGACATGGGTCTGGGTGGACCCCAGGAGTTGGTGATGGACAGGGAGGCCTGGCATGCTGCGATTCATGGGGTTGCAAAGAGTCGGACGTGACTGAGCGACTGAACTGAACTGAACACATACACATCACACACATCACATATACACACTACTTAAACACACACACACATTCTCACCATACACATACCATACACATACACCATATATACCTCACACATATCACACACACACCACATATGCATACCATACACACTACATGTATTCCATACATATACACACATCACATACACATACCACACACATACACATACATACTCCATGCAACACACACAAATCCACACCACCCTCCCCGCCAAGAAGCCAACAGCAGTCTGGCTTGCACAGTCTTCAGAATGTTAGTGTCACCACGGAGTCACAGTGCAGTGATAAAGAGTCCACCTGCCAACCTGGCGGATGCGAGAGATGCAGGTTTGACCTCCTGGAGAAGGAAGTGGCAGCCCATTCAGTATTCTTGCCTGAAAAATACTACGGACAGAGGAACCTCCCGGGCTACAGTCCGTGGGGTCCCAAAGGGTCGGACACAACCCACATGCAGGCTCTGCTGTGAAGTCGTTTATGTCACGGAACTGGGCTATAGCACTAACCGTGCAGCTTCGCTGGACGGCCGGCACACACCCTCGGTGGCCTGTGGCAGTCTGCACGTCTCGGGCTGGTGTGTGGGGCCCGTGAAGACCGCTGGCGGAGGCTGGGCACACAGGGCGGCTCTGCTTCCGCCGTGCTCTCCCCACTGCGGGCTGGCACCTGCTCTGCACGTGCTTGTCCTGGAGCCCAGCACGAAAGGGCAGCAGATACAGGAGAAACGAGTCTCGTGTTTCATCTTCGGACGGCAGGAGACAAAGGTAAGCTGCCGAGCACATCACGAAGCCTCTGCTAATCCCACGTCTGCTGGCATTCCGTTGGCCAAAGTTATACAGCCCAGGCCAAAGCCCAGGACCAGGAAGCACGCTCCACACAGCATGAGGCCAGGTGAGGGCGGATGTAGGATCCCACTACCAACACCTCAGTCTACCCCGAGAGCCTTCTCGGGGATATTAGGGGTGAGATCCTCAGATTTCTAAGCAGTCAATTGGCAACTAGCTTCTTTCACAAGAACACAGGAGTTTAAAATTGAAGATAATGGAGAAAATCAAGCCTTTAACTGGGGTACCTGTGTGGGACCTGAGCTCAAGAACTCAGGCAGGGGAATGTTACCACCGTGGGTCATGGCCGTGGGGGTGGAGGGCAGCATGGACACCCCAGGTTGTGAATTAAGACCAGGGGGACAACAGACAAGCCCATAACCAGCCCTGGGATCTTGTATACACACATACCCTCCTGGCTCAAACTAATGGATAAAAGGGGACTCAGCTGGGACTAGCTGCCCCAGAGGTGAGCTGTGGGCTGTGCAGGTGTCTGTGTGTGCAGAGGAGGAGGGCAGCGGCAGAGCTGAGTCTAGGCTTGGGAAGCATGGAAAAGCCTATTGGGCCAGGCAGAGGTAAGGGAAGGAGTGTAAGGGGTTCATCTGGACCTGCCAGATCCACCCAAACTGACTGCAGACATTACTCGAGGCTGCAACTTAAACCCCCAGGGATAAACTTTGCCTGGAGCTGAAGAAAAGACCATCCCCAAGCAGCCCCTCACAGATGGGCAGGGGGATGAGTCCCAGCTCTGTTGCTGTTTTAGACCACATGAATTTTAACTGGCTGAATTGCTGGTGTCCCCTGAAAATTTAATATGTATGTATGTGTGCATGTATGTGTGCTTAATCATGCCCGACTCTTTTTCGAGCATATGGACTGCAGCCCAAGAGACTCTTCTGTCCATGGAGTTTTCCAGGCAAGAATACCAGAGTGGGTTGCCATGCCCTCCTCCATGGGATCTTCCCAACCCAGGGATCCAACCCGTGTCTCCTGCGTTGGAAGGTGCCTTCTTTACCACTAGCACAAGGAAATGGCAACCCACTCCAGTGTTCTTGCCTGGAGAATCCCAGGGATGGCGGAGCCCAACGGGCTGCCGTCTGTGGGGCTGCACAGAGTCGGACACGACTGAAGGAACTTAGCAGCAGTAGCAGCAGCAACATGATTTATTGGAGAAGGCAATGGCACCCCAGTCCAGCACTCTTGCCTGGAAAATCCCATAGACGGAGGAGCCTGGTGGGCTGCAGTCCATGGGGTCGCAAAGAGTCAGACACGACTGAGCGACTTCACTTTTACTTTTTACTTTCATGCGTTGGAGAAGGCAATGGCAACCCACTCCAGTGTTCTTGCCTGGAGAATCCCAGGGACGGGAGAGCCTGGTGGGCTGCTGTCTATGGGGTCGCACAGAGTCGGACACGACTGATGCGACTTAGCAGCAGCAGCAGCAGCAGCAGCAGCAGCAGCAGCCATCTAGGAGTCTCAACATTTCATATACTGAATTCCTACTCCCCAGTGTGATGGTGTTTGGAAGAGGGCCCCTGGGAGGTGACTAAGCCATGCAGCTGGAACTCTTGTGAATGGGATTAACGCCTTTAAAGCAGAGACCCCGGAGAGCTCCCCAGCCCCTTCTGCCAGGTGAGGTTACAGTGAGAAGACAGAGTTCAAATTAGGAAGCCACAGAACCCGACTATGCTGGCACCTTCATCCCAGGCTTTCAGCCTCCACAACCGCGAGAAATCAGCTTGGCTTGTATCTCCGCCTGTTCTGTTGTAGCAGGCCAAACAGAGTGTCACCCTGAGTTAACCCTGCTGCTGCTGCTGCTAAGTCGCTTCAGTCGTGTCCGACTCTGTGCGACCCCCATGGACGGCAGCCCGCCAGGCTCCCCTGTCCCTGGGAGTTAAGCCTGCTCCTCCACAAAGGAAAACATGGCTGAGCCGTCCTCAGAGGGAGGAAGTATGATCATCCTTGGGCCCCTTTCCTCCTCCCCCCACGCTTTGCTCACTTTCTCTTTTCTATGCCGTCCTGTTCTCCCCCGAGCCGGTGACGCCCAGGGGCTGTGGCCGCGAGGACGGCGCATCCGTGGGGGCTCGCTCTGCGCTCAGCCTGCTGGTGACGCTGGTGCAGCTTCCTGCCAGCTCTCTCTGATCTGCTCCCCTCCGCGCAGCCCTGCGGGGATGGGAAAAACCTGGCCTGGAGCCAGGTGGGTCTGGGTTTGACCATGAGCGGCTGGCCCCGTGACACGGGCAACAGCGCTCGGAGCACTGGCCTCGCTGAGCTGCTGAGGATCAGGCGCGCGCACGGAGCGCCAGGAGGCCCACTTCAGCCTTGCTGGTGACCTGAGTTTGGGTTTGTTACATGAGAGTTGATGGCTAGCAGTTTGGGGTTTTACTGGTTGAAACGTCGAACAGTGGAGGAGAAGGGCTTTCTTTGCTCCGGACCCAGCCCAAAGCCCTGGGCACAGCCCTCCAGAACACCCGTGTACCCCTCCTCAGGGCCCAGGCGGGGACGAAGGGCGGGCAAGTGGAGGTGGAGGTGGCGCCAGCGACGGCGCGGGCACAGCGCCCACCTGCCCCTGGCCCACTGGGCCCCCTCAGGTGAGGTGGCGGAGGACCGGGGATGCCCTGAGACCCAGCGCCCCTGTGCCCCAGCTTCCCCCAGCAAAGTCACCCCAGGCCCTGGAGGGGACACGCTCCCCAGCCAACCGGCAAAGCGAAAAGCCACAGGCTTGCCTCGCGCTGTCAACGCGCCTGCCTCGGGTGGAAACGGGCGACTCTGAGCAAGCAGAGCCACTTCGTTAAGAAACAGCACAGCTGTCGCGGTACACCCACTCGCGGGTGGGTCAAAGTCAGGACGGCCGCGTGCCGGGCAGGAGCCCGGCCTCCGCGGAAGGCCGCCTGCGGCGAGGCCCGCGTGGCCGGGCTCCTCCGGGCCCGGGGCAGGCGCGGCGGCGTCGACGCGGCAGCTGAGCGCTCTGCAGCGGACCCCGGGCCCCGGCACGGCGGCTCGCGGGCCTGAAGGCGCGCCCCGTGGCAGCGGGCGGGCGCGCGGAGGCGTGCGGGGCGGCCCCTCTGCTCAGAGGAGGGGCTGGGGGCCCACGGGGAGACGTGGCCCAGCCCTGCTCCCGCCTCTCAGCCGCCCAGGTGCGCAGCCTGCCGGGCTGCGGACAGCGCTTAGGCCCCCGGGCGCCGGTGGGAGGGAGGCCAGGCCCGGTGCTTGGCGGGGCCCGCACACTTTCTTGGCTTTGCTGCCAATGCAGGGAGCCGCATTCAGACGGGGCGGAGGCGGGCGACACCTAGAGGCCCAGACAGAAATGACACCTGGAAAGCCCGGCCCTGAAGCCCAGGGCGCGAAAGGGAGGGCCCAGCCTCCTCTGTCCAGAAGGAAACGGCAACCCACTCCAGTATTCTTGCCTAGAGGATCCTGTGGACAGAGGGGCCTGGTGGGCCGCCGCCTGTGGGGTCGCACAGAGCCGGACACGACTGAAGTGACTTAGCATGCATGCATGATTGGAGAAGGAAATGGCAACCCACATACAGGAGCGGGTCGCACAGAGTCGGACACGACTGAAGTGACTTAGCAGCAGCAGCAGCCTCCTTTGTCCTAAGGTGTCCGTCAAGAGCCCAGGGACTCTTCACGTGGCTCCCCACAAAACAGGCCTGGAATACGGAGAGGCAAGCTCTTAGCAGTCATTTGGACCTGAGTTCAAATCTCAGCCCATTGCTTCCAGCCATGTAATGCAGATTATCTCCTCCCTGAGCCTCAGCTTCCTCCTCTGTAAAATGGGGGTAGTAACGCCAGTCTGTAAATATGGTCTCTACCATAGAAGTCGCTCTGTGACAGTCCCTTGCACCCCTTCTCCCAGAAGCAGCCCTCTCCTGGCTGGTCAGAGTCCACAGATCTAGATGGCCCAATCGGAGCTCTCCCTTGGGAGTCCCACACTGAGGCCAGGAAGCCACCATGCCCAAGGGCCAGGGAAAAAGCCCAGAAGTAGCTGCGTGAAATTGAGCTGTCCAAGTGCCTGGCTGCATTTGTCCAATTTCAGGGCCCTAGCAGGAATATAGCATTAATCGGCAGGTCCTCATAAATCATCTACAGGCCACAGAAGGGGGGAGGGGCAGGCAGAGACCTAGGGAGGGTGCCTGGCCTGCCAGCAGATGACCAGCCTTCCAGGTTTTCCTGGGAGAAGGGACCTCTCCAGAGGTGAGACTTTCAGTCCAAGAGCCAGACAGAATCACGACAAGATGGCCAACCTCTGGGCAGTCAGCACATGACTGTGCTGAGACCTGGGCTCTGGACTCTCATCACACAGAGACGGGCACTTGTGCCCACGGGGCTGAGGCATCCACGGGCCAATAATGAGCACTGTGCTGGCCAGGAGACCAACGTCCAGGGCTGCAGCCTGACCCCTAGCAGGCCCACCCATAGAAGACCTAATGAGCTCCCAAAGCAGGACCCTGGGGACACGCATGCATTTGCAAGACTTTTTGCTGCCTCCTCAGCACGTTAACTGGCAGAACATCTAATGACTTTAAATAAAACACTTTATGAAGGTCAAATTCAACATTTCTGCCTGCTGCTACCCAAGGTTTAAATTCCACGTTATCATATATTCAAATGTATTACAACTATAACCAGTTACTCGTCTAGAGGACATTCACCTTTTCGTCGATTTTCTTGTCTCCGTGTCCCTGGCCTTGTTTTAACAGGAATTGCTGTCCCTGGAGCCTTTGAGAACATGACCGGTCATTTTCCTACAGATGCCAGTGCTGAGGACTCTGGGGGGCCCTCCATATGTACCCCATCTGCTCCAGGTCTTGTAAACTTGCTTCTCTCGTCCCTGCAGCTTCGTCAGAGGGCGGGGTCACCTGGTTTCCTCAGGGAGCAAGTGAAATGGCATCTTCTCAGGAAGGCCTACCCTCCTCCCAATCAGAACAAAATTATCCACTCACACAAGTTCCTTGTCTGCTGTCCTGCTTTTTTCCCTCTGGCACACATCACCATTTAAAGGTCTATTTATCTTCTGTTCTGTCTTTCCCACCAGAATGTAAGTTTCATGAAGGTAGGGATGTGTGTCTTTTTTTCTCCATACTGGTACATCCCTAACACCTTGAACTGGAGCAGATAGAGGGCAAACCCTTTAAAATATTTGTTGGAAAAAGCACTCCAGACTTTCACATAAAACACAGAAGAATCCCCAGGAGTTATGAGACTTTCCTGGTCCTTCACAATGGGAATTCTGTACACTGGGTCAGCCACCTGTGGGCTTCCTGGGAAAGTTACTTCCTGGACCTTTACTCTGGGCCTGGGCCTGCCCAGGTGTCTTACAAGAAACTCATTTCACCCCAGCAGTGCAGAAAGGCCTAGATGTGTTAGAAGAGGATGCTCAACTCAGATGTGAGTACGTACCAGCTAAGTGGCCTCAGTCATGTCCGACTCTTTGTGACTCTACGGGATGGAGCCTGCCACACTTCTCTGTCCATGGGATTCTCCAGGAAAGAACACTGAAGTGGGTTGCGATGCCCTCTTCCAGGGGAATCCTCCTGATCCAGGGATCGAACCTGTGTCTCTTATGCCTCCTGCATTGGCAGGAGGGTTCTTTACCACTAGTGCCACCTGGGAAGCCCTGATAGGAAAACTGAAAAGCTGCCAGGAGAGCAGATTGAACCCTCGGGTGAGGCTAGGTCCTGGGGCCACGGGGTGGCAGTGGTTAAGCTCAGCCTCACAGCCCTGTAACCCTCTACAGGTGGGTAGAGCTGTGGGCAAGTTCCTTAAGCTGACTGTGCTTCCTTCTTCTCATCTGGCAAACCAGGACCATGAGCGCCTATGTTCCTGCGTGGCAGTGGGATTAAGTGAGGTACCATGTGAGACGTGGAGGGCCCAGCCTGGGGTGAGCGCCAGATGCTGAACTGCTGCTACACCGGCCCGCCCCTCTGTTGCCAGGTCTCCATCTGGGCCGGGCTGGTCACCCCAGCCGCTCCTGTCAGTCTGGAGGCTGGTTCCCTTTATGACTCGGGACTGGACTGAAGGTCAGGAACCCCTCCCTTCTTCAGTGGTCAAGTTTGTGGGCCAGCCCACGTCTCTCACAGTGGAGGCTCCCAGCTGGGGGCAAACGCCGCGGCCCTGCGAACCAGGGACAGACAGACAGACCCATGCTCAGAGGCGGGAGGACACAGGCGAGGACCGCAGAGCGAGGGGCCGGGGGAGCCCCAGCCTGCCGGGGCTTCCCGGCCTCCGTGGCACCGTCTCCGCCTCTGCTGCAGCCCCCTCGCCCCGCCGCAGGCAGAAGAGACCCGCGTCCAACTCCCTTGCACCTGAAAAGGACTAACTGGGCCCTGTTAACGTTTTCCATCTCTCAACAACCCTGCAGGAAAAAACTGCTGTCTCTGCTCCCAGGCGATAGGCGGGAACCGAGGCTGCACCGGCGGGAACCCAGGCTGCACCAGCGGTCCCCGCGGGAGCGTCCTTGGAAACGGGCTCCGCGGCGTCGCCCCTTAGACGCTCAAAGGAAATCCTGCCCTAAGACAGGAGTACGAGGAGGGGGCCCAGGGCTCCTGCGACCCTGGGAGGTAGTCGTCCTCGGGCCCGCGCCGGTCTGCCGTTCTCCTCCCCAGACGCAGAAGCTGCTTCGGAACGGGAGCCGCGCGCCCCCGTGCGGCCACTTCCGGGAACGCAGGTCCTGGAATCTGGCCGCCCCAGGCTCAAATCCGGCAGGGAAAGGCCCTGGGAAGAAAGCACCGCCCGCGGGCAGGAGGGGAAAGAAGAGGGGAGGTGCCTGGAGCCCTTCGACAGGCCTTACTCAAACTGGAAGACACTTCATAGAACCGGACCTCCTATGACAGGCACTCCCCCTGGGGAGCATCCTCTCCCCTTCCTTTTGGGGACTCAGGAAGCACCTACTGGCCCAAGGTCTTAGGCCTCCCATCAGAGTTTCAGCTGGACTGGGTGCAGGGCCCCTCCAGGGCTGCCCTGAAGAGCTGGGGCAGCACAACAGTGCCCAGAGTAACAGGCAGCAAGACCAGCACAGCTCACTCAGCTTCACTCTTGCAGTCATTCAGCAGGGCTGATGGGAGTCCCACCATGAGCCACTCACCTTCCTGGCTTTGATGCTGTGTCCTCTACAGACAGAGGCTTTCAGATATACCCCCCCAAAATTCAGATTTACCAAGGAGCAAGCCCCCATAATGAATCCTGTGCACCTCAGCAGGAGGTTTCTCACTGATCCCTCCCCAACTTCGAGCCCCAGGTAAAGGCTTCATCTACCTCTGGCTTCCTTGATACAGAGACTCACACTTGAGTTACTGTGTGGGAGGCACACACACCCGTCCAATAACTTAGGCACTCATCCTACCTAATCCTACTTAAGATTTGGATGCCTTAGGAGTAGACTGGAAAATTTGAAGAAACCCATCCAGCCATCCAGGCAATCACATTTGGGCCAGGCTGCCCAGGTCACATGGAGGAGCTGGATGCCATCGCTTGGATTTTGCCAAAAATTCCTGTTGTCCCCCCAAAACTCTCTAAAGAAATTTGGCTTCATGTAGTCATTACACAGAGCACGGCACACTGGGACCTGTTGACATTCACTTGATGTGATTGTGAGGGTTCGTTATTGATATAATCGGCACAGTCAGAGCAAAGCACTGAAACTTCTGGGAAACTGACTCTTAATACTGTAACATACCACGTTAGGAAAAAATGGGATCACAGTGATGAGCTGTTATCTGATTGGGGAATCGTGGTTCCTACGAAAATGTGGGCACATGTTTATTCTTGGGATTTTGATAATGGACATAAACTGTATGCTGCCTCCAAAGGAAATCTGCAGAGATTGGCCTTTGAAAGCTATGACCAATGCAAAAGCAAATCAGAGTGTGCCTTAGTGGGTCGAGTCCAAACCCTGGCTCTAGACCCTGGAGAACATTTTACCAAAGAGAAACCTCCTTTAGGTACAGGGGGTTGTTCACTCTGGGCTCCAAAAAAACCCTGCTTTCTGCTTCCTCATCTCCAGCTGATGGCAATTCCCCACCCCCCATCCTAGAATTGTTTCTAGAGAACAATTCAGATTTACCAAGAACAAGAACAAGATTTACCTAGAGAATAAGATGTCCCAACCAACAAAGCAAAGTTATTTGGGACTATTGAACATTTTAGTCAAATTCTCCACTGCTAACCCAGCTTTGGTATGGTATTAGGGTCTTGAAAATCCCTTCTGGAGTCAGCCTGTATTTGGAAGATGGGAACAGGGTTTCTCCTCTTGATGGCACAGAAGCCTGAAGGGTCCTGGGCATCACAGGGCAACCACAGTGCCAAGTACACCTGCTCCCTGGGAGGAGCCGGGAAGAGGATGGCAAATGGTCTGGACTGGCTCTAAGAGAAATACAATGCAAGCCTCATATGTTATTTAAAAATTTTTTAAAGACACATTTAAAGATTGTAGAAGAAATAAATGAACTTAATTTTAATGGCATGTTTTATTTAACACAATATGAAATACTTTATTTCAAAAAGTAATGAGGATAAAAATTATTGAGATTCTACCCTTTTTATATGGAATCCAGATTCCATACTTACAGGACATCTCAATTCAGACTAGCCACATTTCAACTTCTCAGCAGCCATGAGTGGCTCACAGCTACTTTACTGGACTGTCAGGTCTCGAGTTCATCTCTGTGGGCTCCAACACAACTGAGCCCCATCATCGTCATCCTCCAAACCAGGAGGTCAGGTTCCGAGCGCTGCTTTTGAAATATAACTGGGCCAAAAGTACCATACATGTGGGTACCTGCGCCTGAAAGATCTAGTGGGTAATTTGCTGAAGACTTCACAAGGCAGTCCCATCCCAGGAAAGACTGTCTGGGGAGAGGAAGAGGCTAAGCCAGGGCTCCTACATAAACAGGCACACCTGTTCTATTGAGACTCTAGGTTGGCCTTTCCAGTAAATGAATGTCCACACGGAGGGCACCTCCAGTGTTTTCAGCGCTATTGTTGAATTACAAATGAAACCCAAGACCAGGAAAACTCTGCTGGTGTATTACTTTTTTATTTCTTTTTTTTTTGGCAGTGAGAAAAATGGACGCTTCTCCCTGTCATCTCTCAGGTGGTAAAGAAATCTGTCTGCAATGTGGGAGTTCAGTTCAGTCGCTCAGTCGTGTCCAACTCTTTGCGACCCCATGAACCACAGCACGCCAGGCCTCCCTGTCCATCACCAACTCCTGGAGTCCACCCAGACCCATGCCCATTGAGTCAGTGATGCCATCAAACCATCTCATCCTCTGTTGTCCCCTTCTCCTCCTGCCCTCAATCTTTCCCAGCATCAGGGTCTTTTCAAACGAGTTAGCTCTGCGCATCAGGTGAGTTTCAGCTTCAACATCAGTCCTTCCAGTGAACACCCGGGGACGATCTTTAGGATGGACTGATTGGATCTCCTTGCAGTCCAAGGGACTCTCAAGAGTCTTCTCCAACACCACAATTCAAAAGCATCAATTCTTCAGCACTCAAGCTTTCTTTATAGTCCAACTCTCACATCCATACGTGACTACTAGAAAAACCATAGCCTTGACTAGACAGACCTTTGTTGGCAAAGTAATGTCTCTGCTTTTTAATATGCTATCTAGGTTGGTCATGACATTCCTTCCAAGGAGCAAGCGTCTTTTAATTTCATGGCTGCAATCACCATCCGCAGTGATTTTGGAGCCCAGAAAAGTAGTCAGCCACTGTTTCCCCATCTATTTGGCATGAAGTGATGGGACCGGATGCCATGATCTTAGTTTTCTGAATGTTGAGCTTTAAGCCAACTTTTTCACTCTCCTCTTTTACTTTCATCAAAAGCCTCTTTAGTTCTTCTTCACTTTCTGCCGTAAGGGTAGGAGACCCAGGTTCAATCCCTGGGTCAGGAAGATCCTCTAGAGTAGGAAATGGCAACCCACTCCAGTATCCTTGCCTAGAGAATTACGTGGACAGAGGAACCTGGCAGGCTATAAAGTCTGTGGGGTTGCAGAGTTGGACACGAATGAGCAAGTAACATTTTCACTAAATTTTTTTCTCTGCCTTGGCTACCAGGAAACTCAGAACCACGTCAGCCCTCAGTTTAAAGATACTGTCTCCTTCATACCTCCATTATTGTCTAGTTGTTTCCCCTTCACTCTTAATTTAATGCTTTAGGGATTTTGCAGGGTTTCTCTCTTCTGAAATGTTACACAACTCTGAAGTCTCTTGGAAACGGGCAAGGTTAACATATGTTCTCTTCTGATAATTTACCACTCGATGGCCGCATAGGCCAATAAAATATATTAGCTTCAACTCCCTACCCCCACCAGAACCAATTCTATTTAATAACTGTGACTTGGGCAAGGGATTTTTAACACCCTCAGTCTGTTCTATCACGTGAAAAAGAAACAGGTGAAATATATCTTAGGAAATGATAATGGCCTTGTGATTAACTGCATGGACTCTGAAACAGATGGTCTGGTTTCAAATTCTGTTGTGCCATTTCAATAGCTGTTGAGATTTTAGGCAGCTTATTTAACTTCTCTGAGCTTTACCTTTCTCTCTGTAAAATGGAGATATTAGTGCTTGCTTCATAGGATTGTTGCTAGAATTAAAAAGTAGTGTATAAATGTGCTTAGAGTGATGACTGGTATTTTAAGAAAATACCTGCTAACACCACCGAGGGCCTTAAAGCTGACACAGGTGTCTTACCAAGTGGTAAATGCCACTGTCCTCTTACTACTAAAATTTCATTCACTCTTTTTTTGGCATTTACATAGCCATTTTGGGTTAACAATGTGACATATCCCTGCAGCAACTTCTAATATCCTATATATAATGTCTATCACATAAAGTTAAATTGGAAAATGAAATAAATTATTAATTCATTGTTTATTGCTTTTACTCAGTGAGGGCTGGGAGTGTGATGTATATGTCAAAGGGCGTGTGAAATGATACAGAGTTTGAAAAAAAAAAGATCAACCAAACGAACATTTTAGATCTTTGTGGAAAAAAGGTATGAGAGAAAGTACATTGTGAACGTCAATGTTGAGAAAGACAAGGAAATTTTTATAATTATGAACTTTATTTTTATTTACTATGCCAACATTTTCAGGAAAGAGACTTTACATCCAGTTTTTATAATTCATTTTACAAGCAAATTCTAATATACAGTATTTACTCTGAACTGGTTTAAGTCAATGGGAAAAACAATACTGCAGATAGTAAAGACTGGTGTTCTTAGTCAGCAATGGTTAAGAGATTTTAAATTCTTAGGGTCAGTTTTGCTTTGCTGTGGTGATGCTTTACCAAGGAGAAAGTGGGTAGCTTTCCCCCAATAAGGTTAAAACATACAACGTATCTTTACTTAACAGCGTAGTTGTAGATTGGTGCGCACCATCATAATCATTTATCCAAACATGCTCTTTCAAATTGCTGCAGCAGAAAAATCAAAGGGAGGTGTGAAAAGAAAATTTTAAAATATAATTCAGGCATCATTAAGAAAAACAGCAAGGCCATCATCCCCAACGAAAAACATCAGGTATTTGTATTACAGCTATAATTAATGTTCAAATGTATGGATAAGCATGCAAACGTAACTACCCCAACTAATTCAAAAGCACGAAAACTTAAGATTGAGAGTAAACCGAAACTGTGCTGCAGTCTATTGCTCTCCGTTGCAAGCGTGTTTGGTGATTGCAAATTCCATCCTCAGGGAACCATCGTGACAATTCCGCTCAGAAATGAAGAGTGCGTCTCTGTGTCTGTTGTACCATCTATGCTACAGGAAGATTTAGAAGTGACAGCTATAGGGGGCTGTGTTCTCTTTGATGCGTCTGAGTAAAATACTTAATGGGACAATGAGACATTCAAAGAACTTAGTGCTTTGATGGAAAAAGTGACATGCTTAGAATACCACTGTGAAAGGCTGTACTTCGAACAGCAACAACTATAGAGAAATTCATGTCAACAAAGAAAGCCACACCCAGTAGGAGGCATTTCGATATTTCAGGCACAACTCCAAGCAATTAAGCTCATTTAAAGTGCAAATCTGATAGTTTCTCTCATATTCAGATTTTTACTTGTTAAAATACTTAGTAAGGTTCTCTAATATCTATATAAATACAATGAATAGTAGTTGTATGCCTGAAAATATTGCACAAATTAAAATGAGACTCCTAAAGAAAAAAGCTAGAGGGTCTCCGTTATCAGAAACATTCTAAAATGATTATTAACTATATAATTCTTTAGCGCCTTTAAAATCATCTGCATCTGTACTGATTAACTCCTTAGGCCAAGCTGTCTTTAAGGAATTTGATATACATCCCATTAACAGCCAAATATATAATTCCACACACTCGATTTCCTCTTTCACAAATGTGAAACTCAACACCCATAAAAACTTCTGCCTCGGGATTAAAAATTCATACGCTGCAACCATATTCACCAAAATCACAAGAACCAAGGAAAAAAGTGATCTGAGTCCCTCTGGAGAGGGATTTGGCGCAGAGCTGACCTACAGAAGCATGACAGAGCGGTCAAGCCAAATCCGAGGCAGTGATTTCTGACTATTCAGGCGAGCTAGTGCCCACCTCATCGCTGACTTAACATTGACTAAGGAGCGGACTAGCCTAATATTCTGGCCGTTTTTAAAGAGAACTGCAGGCAAATACTTTGTTGTTTCGTGCGAGCATCCTAGATTGTTTTTCTCTCATATATAATAGTATGCTTCGTAATTATATTGATGAGCCTTTTGCCATGATTAAGGCTCAACAAAGGTACACAGAAATTGAACTGATGGATTAATATTTCTGCAATTTCATCAGGAATAAAAAACAGACCAGGAAAAGGATCAGAATAAACATACTGCAGGAGTCAACATTTTAATACACAAAGACGTTACCCTCAGACTAAGGGGTTAAAGTAAATATTTAAAAAAATTTTCCCTAAAGATAAAGGTAACATTTCTCAAGAGTTTGGTTCAATTTCCAAATAAACCAAAACCTATTAATCAGTATGTTCTAGTTTGGGGAAACACCTCATTTGAACTATCTGAGAACAGTATTCTTTCGTCCTCAGAATGAAAGACCACAAGTACCCACTTCCAGCTTCAGCTCTGACTGCTTGCTCTATGAAGTAAAAACAAAAGCCTTCCTGATATACCTCATCACTTAGCATAGTAACAATACCTGCGTTACGTGAAAACCTTCTAAACTCTAGTGCTTCTCTGGCAGAAGTGCAGTCGGATGAGAGCCTGATTCGAGACTTGGGTTGCTCACCTTTTACCAAGTCCAAGAAGGGCTGGTTATCTGGTGAAGTGGCAAACCCACTAGAACGGCTCCCTGACAGGGGAGGGATGACTGTGTCACACGGCGGTGACACCTCTTTTCAAATCTCCCCTAGAGCTCTTGCTGTGTTGCTTCTCTAAAACGGGGCAACGTACATTTTGTAAAGGGACCCCTAGACATCTGAGTGACTGACTTTTTGGCCATGATCCCTTTTGATAAATTTTTGGTCAACTGATCACAACAAAAATTGACTTTGTAAATACTGTCTGTCTGAAAGACATTAACCCTAACGAAAGCAGCAGCAGATGAACAGCCTAGCCACACCATGATTTGGGAGAACAGGAGGGCACATTGACTGAACCACCCGACAAGCGGTCAGCAGCGTGATTAGGTTAACGCGTATGGTCCCTTGGCAGTTCTGCAGCTGCCTTCTTAGCATATTAAAATAAATAAGCATATTGCCATTGAAATATCTTTTAATACGTTTTAATAAAAGACAATTTCCCCTTTCCAATTTCATTTTTCTCCCCAAATCTACTTTTCAAATACACACCAACATAAAAGGAAAACCTGGAAAACTCAGAAGAACACAACTATTATGAATTCTGGTTTTCTCAAGATAGTCTTACTTAAATTTATAATTATACTCAAAATATTTTAACTCATTTTGCTATAGAAAATAGTTTTAAATCCCCACGTATGAGACATTTATATCCCATCAAAGTTCTGTGCAAACATTTCAAGTCCATTATTCCAGTCTTCGGATATTAGCAGAAAGTCAATAAATATAAATATTACAATAAAGACTTAATTTAAAATATATACTGTGGAACCTCAAAACAGCTAGCATGGATCCATAAGCCTATAGGATTCAAAATGGAATTACCAGCAAAACTCTAGCACCAACATATGTTACAAATGAATATATCTTTAGGTCAGGTTTCAGGTGGATCTTCACTCAAGCCTTCCAAAATTTACCCAGTAACAAAAACAAATACAAATTATGTGTGAACCTGTGTGTGTGTGTCTAACAAGATGTTAAAGCAACATATAATTGGTTTTTATATACATAATATGAAGAGCTTTAGCCAGGGGAATTTGTCTGGTAAATAAATAAATATTGAGACTATAACAAGGAAAAATAAAACTTACATTAACTTCCCATTAAAAGCCTGATCTCCTTTATTCATAACAGAGCTTTTGCATAGACCTTTAAAATACACAAATCACTGGCCAGAACTCTGCTTACAGACTATCATCTTTCCTTATCACCAAATCTTCAGTTAAAATAATAACCATATTCACAGAGGGACAAACGGATGAGGCTCTGAGAACCACAATTAATACAGACCTTAAAGGGACTACGTCAGCAAGCACATGTGCTGCCTGCTAAGCAGAATGTTATGAAGTTTCTGATGTGCAGAGGAATGGATGACATGATCAGAGCCTTCGCAGACCTCTGAATGAGTAAGCAAACTTTCGTGTTTACCTGAGACGGTACGCTCCAATGGCACGTACTTCAGCCAGAATATAAAACGGAAGAGCCAAACCAGCAGAAGCTTCCACGTTTTAATTTTAAGATTTGCAAGCTTCCAATGGAACCTCCATCGTGGCAGCAACCTGCACACATAAAGCTATTACGGAACAGACTGTTTTTTTAAAAAACAAATTGGCAGGTGATGGCTATGCACTTAATGTATCTTTGGTTTAGGAAGACGAGAGTATTGATTAGAAGCCAAACAATCCCCAGAACTCAAATTGTTATTAGGAGTCTGCATGATTTCTCTTCTTCTTATTAGTGGCCTTGGGATGCTTGTCTTGGCCTGGAAGTTTTGAGGCTCTAGTCGGGGGCTGCTTATGGGTTTTTGTTTGAAAGAGCCAGAAGGGGGACGGAGCTTAGATGCTTTTGGATTTGGATTACTTGCAAGATTGGTTTGACTAGATGTTGGCTGGAGTTTTGCGGAATTACACTGTGTGATTACTGGTGACTTCTTATAAGTGGGAGTCCTATTTGGAGATGTTTCAGGAACTGGAGGCGATACCACAGAATTCAAGATGGGTGGCTTAAAAAGCTGCGAGGACTTGGGCTGAGATGTGTAGCCCTCTGGAGAAGACTGATTTCTTCCGACTTTCTTAGCCTGGTCATCTGTACTTGACTGGGAAAGTGATTGAAGAGAAGTGGGCACAAACTGCATGTCACTGATTTGATTATTTGCCAGATGATAAGGCTCTTGAGCATTCAAGGTTGTGTTCAAGTTTGCTTCAGAAGGCGTACTCTTCACCACATCCTTAGTGAATTCTAGGCTTGAAGGAAAAGGCTGGTCTTCCAGACCACTGCTGCTTTCTTGTTGCGAGCCGTGTGTAAAGCTTTCATCTGGAGGTACAACACCCTGATGTGTGCCCTGGACTGTGCACTCACTGTGGGCCTCGGTATGTTGCGGCTTTACTAGTTTTCCCTGGGTGTGGTCTGTGGGTCTGGGAAGGCTGCTGGAAGGCTGTAGTACTTGAGGCTATTAAAATTAAAAACAACATTAGCAACAATTCATTTTAGAAACACTACCCAGAATTAGTATGTTCCAATTAGGCTGTGCTGGCACTTACTATATTTTAATATGAGAAGCATGTGGGTTTTTTTTAACTAAAAAATAAGCTGCAATATTCAAGTAATTTATGAGACACATATGAGTGATGATGCAAACAAAAAATGGTACAAGCAGTAAACACCAAACAAGATCCAAAATCAAACAGGATAAAAGAAAAATATTAAAGTACTGGTTTATTGAAGGAAAAAGATTCCTATCTTGATTCATTAATTATTTAAAACTTTATATATAAAGAGAGCTTGACAGAATGATTTCTATATAGTCATTTGGTTTAATCTCCATAAAACATTCAGATAGTAACTAAGAATTTCAGAATATTACCCATTTTAAAGTTTTTTTTTAAAGGAAAGCTGTATTCCACTTCAAAACACTTTATTAGAAGAAGTATTAATTTAAAAGTGTCAGGTGCTATACCTCTAAATTTTAATTGAGAATTAAAATTACCCACAGATAAACACAATTTAGAATGAAGATTATATTCCAAGTTGATGTGAAATTCCAATCACACAAAAACAGGTCAACGTCTTAAGCTAATATTAAGTTACTTTTAGCATTCTTACTGAAAAGTTTCACAATGAAAGGCTTTCACAGCTCATTTGTTCTGTCTCACTGCCATTTGAGGGATCAACTACGGCTCCGTTATGGCCGATAAGTGAAAAATGGATTTACCCTCCCCAGGAATAAATGTCCATTAATAAAATTAAAAATAGTCAGCTTTTTTGAATGATGTCTGAGAGTAAAACAGATTTCAAGTTGCCTGTAACCTGAACTAAAGCTCAGAAGCCTACAATAGAAAAGTTCTTAAGGCTGACATGCCTTGCACACACTTCTCTGGAGCCCACTGCGTGATTATATTCTATACAAATCAAAGGAAATATACAATTTCTATTATTTTTGGGCAGTCGGTAAAGAAAATATGACTCTTCAAGTTATCCTTCTATGGCCCAAATAGTTAAAGTATATGGGGCAAAGCCTATTGGTGCTATCATGATACAGGGATGGTTGCTATAGATGTTTTAAATGCATACACGTACATACACGTTCCCATACATTCTTTTTTAAAAATGTCTGACATGTCACTCACTGTAGTAGGTACAGGAAAATATGAACCTGAACACAATGTCGTTCCTGTGGTTGAAAGGCCTCACGAGAGAGAGTCAGGTAAACAAAAGATGAGACCCTGTCTCAAGCTTAACAAAATGTAGAAGGGAAACATACGCCTGATTAGAGAGGCCACAGAAGGCGTCCAAGAGACGCCAACATCCGAACTGAGCTTCAAAAGAGCAGGGGTTTCCCAAGAAGACAGGAAGGGAGAAAGTCAGGGTAGAGGGCCAGAACATGTGAAATACAAAGGCAAAAAAGGCTGATATGTTGCAGCAACTTCAAACTGTTAGACTGAATTGGCAAGCACAGTGCTGGTGAGAAGGTGTGGGGAAGGGCCAGCTCATAAAGGAACTCACATCAGACTGAGTAGTCTTGACTCTGGACAGTAGGTGATGGGAGACACTGAGGTATTTTAAGCAGAGGAATCCTAAGACCCAATGTCATTACAATGTCATTCTGGTGGAATCAGTGAGGAAGGGGATGAGATTGTCAAGCAGAACACCTAGACAGTAAGCCACTGCCAACACGCAGGTGAATTATTAATATATGGGTTTTAAATTAGGATATTAGTAAAAAAAAAAAAAGGGGCGGGGGGAAGATTGAAAAAGATTCTGAAGGTGAAACAGAGACGTTTAAGGTGAGTTCTAGGTTTCTGGCTTTGAAGATGGAAGACGGGATACTATCTTGTATCCAGAAACAAATTACCTCTAGGTAAGCTGCCCACCAGCCCTTTCATTGCACAGCCTCAGCAGCCCACAAGACTCAGAGGGCAGGACCAATTCTCCCTACTCCTGGTGATGTGAAATTCCAATCACACAAAAACAGGTCAACGTCTTAAGCTAATATTAAGTTACTTTTAGCATTCTTACTGAAAAGTTTCACAATGAAAGGCTTTCACAGCTCATTTGTTCTGTCTCACTGCCATTTGAGGGATCAACTACGGCTCCGTTATGGCCGATAAGTGAAAAATGGATTTACCCTCCCCAGGAATAAATGTCCATTAATAAAATTAAAAATAGTCAGCTTTTTTGAATGATGTCTGAGAGTAAAACAGATTTCAAGTTGCCTGTAACCTGAACTAAAGCTCAGAAGCCTACAATAGAAAAGTTCTTAAGGCTGACATGCCTTGCACACACTTCTCTGGAGCCCACTGCGTGATTATATTCTATACAAATCAAAGGAAATATACAATTTCTATTATTTTTGGGCAGTCGGTAAAGAAAATATGACTCTTCAAGTTATCCTTCTATGGCCCAAATAGTTAAAGTATATGGGGCAAAGCCTATTGGTGCTATCATGATACAGGGATGGTTGCTATAGATGTTTTAAATGCACACACGTACATACACGTTCCCATACATTCTTTTTTAAAAATGTCTGACATGTCACTCACTGTAGTAGGTACAGGAAAATATGAACCTGAACACAATGTCGTTCCTGTGGTTGAAAGGCCTCACGAGAGAGAGTCAGGTAAACAAAAGATGAGACCCTGTCTCAAGCTTAACAAAATGTAGAAGGGAAACATACGCCTGATTAGAGAGGCCACAGAAGGCGTCCAAGAGACGCCAACATCCGAACTGAGCTTCAAAAGAGCAGGGGTTTCCCAAGAAGACAGGAAGGGAGAAAGTCAGGGTAGAGGGCCAGAACATGTGAAATACAAAGGCAAAAAAGGCTGATATGTTGCAGCAACTTCAAACTGTTAGACTGAATTGGCAAGCACAGTGCTGGTGAGAAGGTGTGGGGAAGGGCCAGCTCATAAAGGAACTCACATCAGACTGAGTAGTCTTGACTCTGGACAGTAGGTGATGGGAGACACTGAGGTATTTTAAGCAGAGGAATCCTAAGACCCAATGTCATTACAATGTCATTCTGGTGGAATCAGTGAGGAAGGGGATGAGATTGTCAAGCAGAACACCTAGACAGTAAGCCACTGCCAACACGCAGGTGAATTATTAATATATGGGTTTTAAATTAGGATATTAATAAAAAAAAAAAAAAAAAAGGGCGGGGGGAAGATTGAAAAAGATTCTGAAGGTGAAACAGAGACGTTTAAGGTGAGTTCTAGGTTTCTGGCTTTGAAGATGGAAGACGGGATACTATCTTGTATCCAGAAACAAATTACCTCTAGGTAAGCTGCCCACCAGCCCTTTCATTGCACAGCCTCAGCAGCCCACAAGACTCAGAGGGCAGGACCAATTCTCCCTACTCCTGGGGGATTTCGGGAAACTCCCTGTAGTCATAAATAAGTAGAGCTTTAGTACTCCATCCTTATAATTTATAGAAAAGTTGGTTACTAAAGTTTAAAAATGGAGACCCATTCCTAGACTGAAAGAGCTCAGTGCTTCTAAATGGACTCAGCTACTTCAAGTCTTATTTCAGTAGTTGAATACATACACTTCAACGCATTATTCTGAGAATTCTCAAATGCAGCGGCTACAGATGTTAAGGTCAAAAGTGCCAGCAATACGCACTACCAAGTAACTATGCAAGGGGCTGACAGGCATCTTCAATGGTAATCTTAACTCTGTTCTGTGCTGCTTACAAAGATAACCAAAGACTATGAGCTCCTTAAAGCATGTACCATGCTTTATTCGTATTTTTTGTTGTTGTTGCTGTAGCTGGTATCCTCAGTATTTCGCACATGTGCGTGCATGTGTGCAAGTCACTTTAGTCACATCCAACTTTCTGCGACTCTGTGGACTGCAGCCGGCCAGGCTCCTCTGTCCATGGGATTCTCCAGGCCAGAGTACTGGAGTGAGTAAGGGGATCTACCTGACCCAAAGATCGAACCCACATCTACTGTGTCTCCTGCACTGGCAGGCAGTTCTTTACAAGTGACACCTGGGAAGCCCACATAATGGGGATTAAATATATATTTATAGGACAAATGAATAAATAACTATTAATAAATAGTATATTCCAAAATTGCCTCTTTGGTAATAAATTACCATAGGTCAATGATACAGCACTAATTTAAACAAATTTTTTAAAAAACACTGATGGACAAGAAATTTTATAATTTAAAAAATGTGTTCTCTAAGTTTGGGGTCAACTTAATGATTGATTCAAGTTTAGAAGCACAGACTGAAGGATCATTACATGTTAACCTGAACACAGCACCTCCCATATGACCTGCACCCCCCATAGTGACTTACCAGCTATGCCAGAGGTGCTTTTTAGTTGGAGACTAGACATTTCTGGTGAAATGTGTTAGGGAAACTATCTTAACAAGCATTCAACTATTTTCCATTTCTAATTCTAATAATTAAAAATGACTATAACATGTAAAACACTTAGGATAGAACCTCCCAGTGCATGTCAAAATTGCTCAATAAATTCCACTTATGATTGTTAAAAGGTGTGAAAATGATTAACTCAAGCTATGGCCCTTTAGTAGCTAGGTCTGGAGAGGGGGAAGCAAATTCTGTAATAGTATTACAATAAACTAGTTGTAACAGATTTCAAGGTTTCTAGAATCCAAATACATATTTCAATAATGTTGGTCATATTTAAATATTTTAAATTCACAGGAGGCATATCTGATACGACACAGATCCTCCAGTGCCCTCCTAGAGATAAACCGAAGCTAGGAAATGCAAGGCATTTAGAGAGAATTTACATGGCTATATGAAGGAGCTAGTGCAACGCAGTACTGAACCACTTAGTTTTGAAGACAGACTGATCCAGGTTTAAGTTCTGGCTTCTCAATCTATCAGTGAGATACTGGGTAAATTATCTTACTCCTCTGAGATGGAATTTCATAACTTATAAAATGAGGATAATATCAGTACCTACACCTCAGTGAATTGCTGTTAATCACAATGATAACAGGCATACGGTACTCGGTATCAATAGAACGCTTGACACATCCCAAATATTTGAGAAACATACTTCAGACTGTAAAAGAAGGGTTTCCCTTCTTTCCAGTGGTAGACAGCTAAACTACACAGCATGCATGATCTCGGATTAGCATAAGACCCTAGGTGGAAGGTATAATCTTTTTGTAAATGAGTAACTGAGGTTAAATGGAATTAAGTAGTTATTCAAATTCATACACTTTAGCAAGCAGCAAAGCCAGCATTTGAACTGACGGAGAATTTAAAATGCAGCACTAAAGCTTGACTCTCCTGGGTGCGCGCATGTCACTCACTCAGTCATGTCAGACTCTCTGCGACCCCCTGGACTGCAGCCGGCCAGGCTCCTCTGTCCATGGGATTTTCTAAGCAATGGAAAGGTTGCCATTTCCTCCTCCAGGGGATCTTCCCAACCCAGAGACTGAACCCATGTCTCGTGCTTGACAGGAGAACTCTGTACCAATGAGCCACCTGGGAAGCTCCACTATTCTATGTATACTGAGTTAAGTCCAACGAGCTCACAGACAGAATATGCAATATAGCCAGCTGATTATTTAAAAAACTCAAAAGGCAGATTCAATACCAACATTCAGGTATTAACTCTTTTAGATGATGCTCTATTGCCTTCTTAGCTGATCTGTCCTACACAGGAAAATGCTCAGATACCAAACTCAAGCCACATTGTGAAGCAGTATTTCCAGGAAAAAGTGGTTCCAAGTGATCCACTGGAGGAAATACACTGAACACAAGGAAATGCAAATCAGCACACATCACTAAGAAAAACTTTTCACCTCTGTTTCATATCACTTCAAAGATTTCGAGCATTTTAACATAACGAAAAAGTCATATTGGTTTCTGTAAACATTCATGTTCTAAAGTTGCCAATAGGAAGAGGGCAGCTAGAAATATCAAGTCCTGATGGAATAAAAGTATGTCAAACTAGGTAAGGTAGAAAGAACAAAATGTCCTAAAGCATAATAATGCTACTGCATAACAGACACAGGAATTTCCTAATATTATTTCTCCTTGGTACACACAACTTTATTATCAATATTGAATACATTTTATAGAGTAAAAGGAAGATGGTAATGGAGCACTTGTAACATGCCTGTAATTTCATGCAGGCTCTGACATGCATCATGCAAACCGGGGGAGAAAAAAGTGACAATGAGGAAGGTGGTGGGAAAAAATCTGAAATTGTACTGTACCACGCTTTGTCAGAGAAGTAATGGACTAACTTCTCAACTCCTTGCCAATAGCACAATGGGAGAGCAGAGACAAGAAAGAGACAGGGCAACGGTGTCAGAGACCACACGCAACACCACGGGGCTGCCACAACTGGGCAGCAGAAAATGAAAAAATGTCTTAATAGATTTATACTTGCCGAAGTGGTTTATAAGTTAATACAAATGTTCCTATCCACAGCACAGTGTATATATAAACTTCTTACCCTTAGAAGGAATCACGTGAAGAATCTTACACAAATAAAATACTGTAAAGAATTTTGACACAATTAATATTCATACTCCAAAGATCTAAAAGGGTTTAACTGCATGTAATCCCTTATAAAGGAAGTAGAAATTATTTTTAATAACTTCAGAGTCTTGCATATTGCAAACACAACTCAGTTTACTGCTGCTGCATTAAACTGCAATAAAAGACTAATCTGATCTTCACGTATGTCTTAAATATGATGTTCCACATTATAAGCAAGGCTCCATACATCACTAGAGAGATGGAAGTCAGGACTAGATCCCTAGCATAACTGGGTCCAATGAATTCTGTTCTATAATTCACATGAACCTAATCAAAGTTTTCAGGGATTTGGGGAGACCAGGAATGTCTTATTCCCTAGAATAATGTCCCCAAATCTCAAGAGAACTTAAGGAAGACACCTGACTGATAAATACAAATTAAAAATAAGCACTTTCTGAAATAAGGAGTTCAATGGCTTTTCTAAGTTAACCAGTTAACAGCTTTTAAAAATTAACAAGGTAAATAATAGTGACTTAAGCCATTTACCACACAGGCATAATCAGTATGAGATGCCTAAATTTCATGAGTTTACATCTCTAAGATGTAAAACCCATCAGAATCTACCTCTGGGATGCATAATACTTCAGGAAAAAAATTAAAACTAAACATCATTAATAGGACAATTCCACTGGTGACCAATACGCATGGTATACTTATCCAGAGTAGGGGGCTGCAGGCACTATGACAAGGCAACGAACACAGCTAACAAGACCAGCACAGAATCTGCGGGTCATAAATGGCTTACACAGACAACGGACAACGGCTCTGTTTCTCAAAACTGCAAGCTGTTGAGAAAGAAACTGACTCATGCTGGCGTTTACAGGGCAGCTTCCAGGACCATGTTTGATGCACATTTCTAGGCAGTTAACCAGTGACTAATATGCACTTGAACTAGCTGCAAAAATGGACACAGCGGACACATATTCTACATTAACTACATTTTAAAAAAACAGCCTGCTGTAAAATCAAGTTGTCTGTTTTTAGAGTTACTACCCTTTTCTACTTCACTGAAAAATATTTTATTTTTATGAAAAGTCACTCTCCGAGCTAATTTCTCATTAAAGCACTGACATGCTATCTTTACATATAAAATTGATTACAGTCACATGGTGAAGCCAATTGGATTGAGCCAATCGGATTAAGCCTTTATGTCACATGGTGAAGCCAATCGGATTAAGATATACCTTATGAACATGTTTGTCAGTTCAGCAATACACATCAAGCATCCTAAAAAGCACATGCCCTTTAACAACCATCCTTCTAGTGCTAACAGTGACCTATACACAAGAATAAACTGCACTACAATAATATCTCTAGTATCTCTATTTAATAGGGGGAAATGGAAACAGTATCGATGTCAAACAACAGGAAAACAATTAAGCATATCATAGTCACATGATAACGTATTACCATGTAGTCATTAAAATGATGTTTTCAAGAAATATTTACTGTATGAAAAATACTCAGATAATACTATATGGAAAAAAGCAAAACAAAAACTGAAAATATGAGCGTATCAAATGTCCTAAGAGAAAGTCATATTTTATGAATCTTTTATCTGAATTTTAAATACACACAGATGCATATATTGGGTTGTATAGTTTCATCCAATAAATACATACCGGGTTATGATGTAAAATGAATTTGTGTCAGTTGTCAAAAAAGGTTTGTAAAACAATCACTGAAGGTTATAAGAGGAGGAGAAAAATATAAGACAATATAATTGTTATTCTTAACATAATTCTGGTGAGTATAATTATAATTGTTATATAAATTTATAAGCCAGGTAATACTAAATCAAGAAACTACTGGTCCAGATTAGGAGTTTGGGATTAGCAGCTGCAAACTATTATATATAAGATGGATAAACAACAAGGTCCTACTGCATAGCTCAGGGAACTATATTTAATATCCTGTGATAAGTCATAATCAAAGAAAATATGAAAGAATATATATGTATAATTGAGTCACTCTCAATTATACAGCAGAAACTAAACATACATTGTAAACACAACTGTACTTCAATAAAATTTTTTTAGAAAGAAACTTTGAGCTTAATAGGGCTTTTAATATATAAACATTATTAATGACTTCTGTTGCTTAAAAGTATCTTTTTTCTTCCAATTTAAGTTACTGCACATGGAAGCTAAAGGTAGTAAGATTTCTAAATTCTTTCAAGGAAGGTGTTAAAGAGCAAATTTTAATTTTAATTTTAAAAGTCTCTTTAGGCATGATAAAAAATAGGCAGTATTCAATGCCCTTTTTAAAAAGTCAAGTATTTCTAGAAGCAGTATGCTCTGGCAAGAACAGTTACTTAAGATTACTATTAAGACTTTTACTTGCCAAAAGTTATCATTTTATTAAATTTTCATACTGTGAAGTAGGTTTTACATATATATATATATATAAACTTTTATACATATACACATAAAACTATCATTTCTACTTTTACACAGTTGGAAATTAGAAAATACTAAACTAACGCCAGCTGATAAATCAATTTGGATAAAAGCTGAAGTGCCTACTGACAACAGGAAGACCTTTGAATGTCTAAATGTAGATATTTTCTAACCTAGACAAAAGTTAATTTGAAACTGGAAGACAAGCATCATCAAGTTAAGATTAGTAATATACCTGAGAAAAGAAATATAAGTCAAAATTTCCTGAGGGGGTAAAAAAAGACACCTAAACAAAAGAGCAGGATTTTCCTTTTACCTCCTTTATCTTCTGTTTATCTCCTTTATCTTTTTTAGAGAGATTCTTAAATTAACCAAGAACATCCTGAGCCACTGCAGCTTTCTGGCGCTATCAGAGCTATGCAGTCCCATAAATGGCAGTCCTGTCAGTTATTTGCAATATCCACAACAAGCGATCTCTTCATGCCTGCGTTAGGTCCGCTGCTCTACAAAGCCAAACACAGACTGTCTTACTGAAAACTAATAAGCCAAGCGTACCTGGCTTCTGCATTTACCAAAAACGGCAGTTCGCTTAAGCTGATGTTCAGGAGGGCATCAGAAAGAACTTAACTACTGAAATACAATAATGTAGAACTCTCTCAACTACATGCCATCACTTACAGAATTAACCTCTCCAAAAATCAGCGCTGGAAGCTACATACTGATTAAATGTGGAGACAAATACTGTATCACTGACTACATAAGCAGTTTAGTGTAAAAAAGGGGAGACCAATTCCCAAAGATTCTGGAAAACTACTGGATTTATCCATTGTTTCATAACCTTTTTCTCTATTATTTGGACATTACATAATAATAATGTTATTATTTTATACTTATTATTTTTACATTCCCATCAGCTGTTCTCAGGGTAAATTCAAATAATGTAGTAGTTAATACATATTTCCTTTAAAGGAACCTTCAAAGCTCAAGAAGAGCCATCAAAAGGCTGTGAACAAGTCCTCTATCACTTTCCACGGAGTCCTAAAGGTCTCAATGATCAAGAAAAAGACTCAATGTATATTGAGGCCAACATATTCAAATGCTGGAGAACCAAACTTTGTTTTTGCTAACTTGGAGATGCAGAGAAAGGAGGTTTGATCTACAGAAAAGCTAGAAAGACAGATCTTGATAGTAGCACGGAAGAACAGTGTTCTTCACAGTTAGAAATTTTAAAAGTAGCTCTAAATCCAGAGAAAGAAGCATTTGGAAATGGAGGGCCAATGACTCAGGTGAGGGACAAGAAATCTCTAAAGGTATGCAGATAAGAAACTGGTGAAATGGGTGCTTTGGGAAACCTATTTTAAAAAATAAATCTACAACTATCTGTAATACTGAATAGTTAACTGCAAACTCCAATTACATACTGCATCTAGATAAGAGGAAAGAGAATAGAAGAGAAAAACAGTGGGAAAAAGAATGGGGACTAAGAGAGGGCTTCAGAAAATCCAAGGTAGGTGCGTCCTTCAGAGGTAAATCTGCCAACCATGGAGTATAGTGGCTACAGCCTAAGAATGCATTATCAAAACTGCCCCTTGAAATTCAGACTGGTTCACTAGCAATTTAGTATAATTGTTTATGTGCTAGCGATCTTTAGAGCAGAAAAGAAAGCAACTTAATTGAAGCAAAGGAAGTAAAAAGGAGGATTTACAAAGGTGGTGGGAGATGGGAAAGAAGGAGAAAGGAGGAATGCTTTGAACAAATTAACTTGCTACTAAGTAACTTGATATGAAAGCCTATGCACACTCTATCCCATTATTCTCTAAAAAGTGCAAAAGGGAAGGAAAGGCACAATGACCAAAACACACATTTCAAACCTTGTCTCAAATTCATGTTGATACTTCCTATTGACTAATTCAAGAAATAAAATTTTATTTGAATAAATCACATTTAAAATTTTTAACTGCTTAAAATTCCCCCCTTTTAGATCTTTGATACTTCACATTATTTAGGCAAGGATAATTTATGAAAAAATTGATATGAATTAAAAATTAGGGCAAATCCATGGAGAAAGCATAAAAGTGGCTGTGACTGACAATATTTAAATATATTTTTCATTAATATTAGCTTTTCTTGGTGACTTTTCAAAAAAGATAAAATATAATCAACTTACCAGGTAAGTATATTACACAAATAAACACTGTTTTGGAAAGCAGATTCAATGTAAACAAAGTTTTTTTTTAAGTCAAACAATTACTAAATCATTAGAAACGTTAGTAAATCATGCATATTCAAAAGTCATTTCTTCTGTACTGTTAAGCGGCTGATAAATTGTAAAGACATATTAGTTATTTTAAAACACCCTTTAAATGACTTAAAAGATTTCTGTATTAGAAAACAGTGAAACGCAATCAAAGCCTTTTGATTAGGAAATATTTAAAGAAATGTGCAATGGTCTAGTAAGCCTGCTCCCTAAACAATATGCATCTGTCCATTATACCACTGCATTTAGAGTGTACATGTTTACATGACTATATTTAAAAAACAAACTTTATTCATATTATCTCAAGGTCATGAAAAGAGAAAATACATTAAAGACAGATGCATGTCGGTAGGTATAGCGCCACTGGCAACAGGTTTAAATGGCATTAGAACGACATTAACTTCAGACAGCTTTCCTGAGGCTCTACGTGGAAAAGTCTGTTCACATGCAGATGTAGGAAATGTTAATTAAGAGAGGAGAGCCCAGGGAGTGCTGGTTTAGCACGTGCCTGCAGATCACTCTGGACAGAGAGGAGGTGCTGGGGAGGGACGGTCATGCAGAAAGGGGACCCGTGAAAGGGAAGCAGAGCAGGTTAGGAGTGAGAGGCACAGACTCACTCTGTCTGCGGTGCGGCGGAACAGTCCGTGGGATCCCTTGGAAGGAGCCCTGCCAAGGAGAGAAGGAGGGAGCAGAATACCCACCCTGTGCAGAGAGAGACGGGGTGGGAGGCATAATGAAAAAGGGAACCAAAACATAGAGACACCACAGTCATACTTTAAAAACCACAACAGTGTTAATGAAAAGATGGATTCCATTTTTTAAAATACAGGTAGCCCAAATTACTAAAATTATATCTTAATCCAAACCTAGTTATTTTTCATATATGAAGAAAAAATTATTTCCTCTAATATTTATGGTTAATGCATATGAAGTAATATATTTTTTGGTAAACATTTATCAGCTTATATATCTCTTTTTAAAGTAGTACATTACAGTTTTTTTTTTGCAAAAATGAAAGCACTTAAAAGGGAAGACAGACTTTAGGGGTTAAACACACAGAAATTGCATCAATAGTAAATGAGGCAATTAAAAATTACCATTGAAACAGTTTTTATTTCTTTTTTAAATCCTAGGTTTTCAAAGGATTAGCAAGAAAAATAAAGAACATTAGTGAAGACAGTGGAACCACCAGAGTGCTCAAAAGACTCAGGAAGTTGTAAGAGTGAGCACTGTACCAAGAACGTGACAGACAGGCCACGGGCCACACATGCAGACCTTTAATTTTAAAAACTTGTGGCTTCTGAGCTTTACTTATTTTTATCAGCGTATAAGAACTGGAATACAACTGAAATGTCATTTACTTCAATTTCCTCACGTTCCAGGTAAAACTGGGTCTTCTTCGAGGGACTTTGTTCACACAAATAGAACCAGATTGGGTCTCGTATCTCTCTCTTCCTTGCCTCCTCACTGATGAGACACATTTAAACTATAGAAACACTCATGATAGCATTAAGAAAAATGAGCCCGTAAACACCACTAGCTCAATTTGCAAAAAGAAAGTGTGCATAATTTTTCACACCAATTAATCTGATATGAAAATGAAGTATAAAGGACTGCAAGTGTATTTTACTGATGTTTAGAGATTTCAGGAACATTGAGGTCCAAATAGAAAACTTATTTCCACCCCTGTACCAGCATTTCTTGGCTATGGTTCAGTATAATCAAACACTTATTTAGATTTATGAGTAATTCTATGTTGCTCACCATAAAGCAAAAACCAAAAGAGAAGATCATTTTCTATGTTGATTAAGGTAACAAATAGCCATAAGAAACTAATACAATTAACAATCTTTAGAGTATCCTAGTAAATAGAGATCCTGTCTTTTGAAGTTATTGTAATTTCTCCACTAATTTAGCAATGGATATTTCTGGAAATAGATTAGAAAATATTTAATAGGGTGATGACCTCAGGTGCTCTCCATAGATGTTACTTGAGAACTCCATTTTGCTGCTTAAGAGATGTTCTGACCCAAAACATTTATACAAAGCAAGTCCACAGCCAAGAAGGAGCATGCCCTTCCCTCCCTGTGGGTTTCAGCAGGGTCAGCTTCTACTCACTGAACTGGCTAAAGAAACTTTCAGATAAAGATTTCATACACAAACTAAACCAGCAGTCAAGAGATTCCCTCTCAAAGAAGTTCTCTCTGGAGGTTTATGGAAATAGTATCCACTGGGAATCAGGGAACTGTGTTTTCCCCCGTATCTTTTAAGAGCCCTGTAACCTTGAGAAAGCCATTGATCCCTAAATCTCAGTTTTCATTTCTAAGATGCAGGGCTGGAATTTGTGTCCCTACCCCCAAGTTTCACATGTTGAAACCTATTGCCCCACTGTGATGGTTTGGAGGTGGGCTTTTGGGTGGCGATTAGGTAGAACCCTCATGAGCCAGATTGAGTTCAGTTCAGTTCGGTTCAGTCGCTCAGTTGTGTCCGAC
>SJYX01008017.1:0-14754 GCA_006410675.1 Oreotragus oreotragus | reverse complement strand
TACTTGTCATCAAATCTCAAGAGAACTTAACATTGTATTTAGATATAGTTTAAGGACACTTAGAAATAAAAGATGTTTTGTTGTGACAGGTGAGCTCTGCATAGGCAGGATCTCGTGACTGTTTATCATTGAATTTATATTTGAGTAGATTTCTCTAAATCACAGTGATGAATTATGAAAATATAAGCAAACCTTTGCCAGGGACATGGGAACAGCTCTATTACATTGTCACACATTCTTAGAGTGATTTATTTAAACTTACTTGCACAGATGGAGTAACATTTCAGTGGAATATAATAGGATTAGAAAACCATTAATGAAGTAATGATGATGATATCTGCTACTTAGTGCTTACTATATGATAAGCTTCTTACAAATATTATTTCATTCAATCCTCAAAAAAACTCTGGTAAATAAGGTTTTACTGTCTCTTACAGATGAGTAAATTGAGGCTCAAGTGACTCTTGCCTGGGTTTGTACAGATAGTAAATGGAAGTAAAGATTTAACATTCTGTCTCAGACCTGCCACACTGTTTTTAAACTAGATTTAACAGCTCTTAAATAGGCTCAGGTATTAAATAACTTAATATGAAATACAGAAAACATCCCAAACTAATGAAGGAACAATTCAATAAACAATATTAGGAAAATTGGCTAAGTGCTGGGAGAGGGGAGAAGTCAAGTTACATTCTTACCACTTAACAGATTTCAGGGTGAAGGATTTTCTTAGAACAAAAGCAAAGGAAAAAAATCACCAAAGACAAATTTAACAAACTAAACTACATAAATATTAGATTTTTATACATTAAAAATACATTAACAAAATTAAAAGGTGAATGACCAACTGTGGAAAACATTTACAATAAAGATGACAGGAGATGAATATTTTTTAATTATATCAAACTCCTACATATCAATAAAGAAGAAAAAACACTCAACACCCTGCTAAACAAATGAACAAAGAACCTCAACAGACAATTTGTAAAGAAACATAGTTATTTTNAAAATACATTAACAAAATTAAAAGGTGAATGACCAACTGTGGAAAACATTTACAATAAAGATGACAGGAGATGAATATTTTTTAATTATATCAAACTCCTACATATCAATAAAGAAGAAAAAACACTCAACACCCTGCTAAACAAATGAACAAAGAACCTCAACAGACAATTTGTAAAGAAACATAGTTATTTTGAAAGTATAAATGTACTAGAAAAAAATGTATTTTCATATTAAAAAAATTTTTTTAATGTTAGTATTTCATGTTGTCAAGCCTGTGGTGACACTGGCTCTGTCATAGTTTTCTATTGCAAGTGTAAATTGGCTGGACATTGAGCAATCATTTGAAATTACTATCAAGGGTCCTAAAATGCTCATATTTTTTAATACAGTAATTCTATTCCCAGACTCCATTCTAAGATAATCAGATGTGCACATGAATAAGTGATTTGCAAATATTTCACTGCTGTAGTAACAGTAACAAAATTAGGGAGTATCTACATGTCCAACAGTAAGGGAAGGGTTAAATAAATGATAATAAATCTATTGTTTTAAATCCTGTGTAGCTGTGAAAAGTCATATTTCTGAAGACTATTTGCTGACCACAATACAAAGTTAAATGGAAAAAAGCCGTATATGCAGTACATAGGAAATGATGGCAGTGTTCATCTTTGGTGCTGGGAAGCCCCGGGCAGATTGCTTCTTTTAGGTTTCAATGTAAGTAGGTTAACAGTAGCTATGTCTGGGTGGTAAGATAGCATGTGATTTTTATTTCCTTTAAGTACACGTATTAGTTTTATGTGGCTGCAGTAACAAATTACCACAAGCATGGTGGCTTAAACAATAGAAGGTTATTCTCTCACAGTTCCAGAGTCCAGAAATCTGAAATTGGTTTCACTGGGCTGATATCAAGGTGTCAGCAGGGCCATGGATCATTACAGAGACTCTAGAGGGAAACCTGTTTCTTGCCTCCTCCAGCTTCTGGCGGCTGCTGGCATGCCTTGGCTTGTGGCCACATCTCTGCCTCCATGGTCTCTCTGCCTTCTCCAGTCTGTCATATCTCCTTCTGCCTCTCTCTTTTAAGGGCCCACCAGGTGGCGCTAGTGGTAAAGAATCTGCCTGCCAATGCCGGAGATTGGTGGCTTAAACAATAGAAGGTTATTCTCTCACAGTTCCAGAGTCCAGAAATCTGAAATTGGTTTCACTGGGCTGATATCAAGGTGTCAGCAGGGCCATGGATCATTACAGAGACTCTAGAGGGAAACCTGTTTCTTGCCTCCTCCAGCTTCTGGCGGCTGCTGGCATGCCTTGGCTTGTGGCCACATCTCTGCCTCCATGGTCTCTCTGCCTTCTCCAGTCTGTCATATCTCCTTCTGCCTCTCTCTTTTAAGGGCCCACCAGGTGGCGCTAGTGGTAAAGAATCTGCCTGCCAATGCCGGAGACCCGAGAGATGAGGGTTAGATCCCTGGGTCAGGAAGATTCCCTGGAGAAGGAAATGGCAACCCACTCCTGTATTCTTGCCTGGAGAAGGCAGTGGACAGAGGAGCCTGGTGGGCTATGCAGCTCATGGGGTCACAAAGAGTCGGGCACAACTGAATTGCACACACACATATTGGATAATCCACAAGACTCTCCTTATTTCAAAAGCCTTAATCACACGTGCAAAGACTCTTTTTCCAAATAAGGTAACATTTACAAGTTCTTGGGATTAGGACCTGATATCTTTGGAAGCAACTGTTAAACCTACTACATTTTATTTTTATCAGAAAAAAAGTTCATTTTAGGAAAAATTCAATTTAGATCAGATTGATTCAGCTAAAATAATTAAACCCAAGATAGAGAAAAGTTGCTTGTGATTTAGTATTTTTAGAGAAGGCAGTTTAAAGAGGCATTACATTTTGTACTGAAATAACATCTTTGCGTGTTCATCTCCTCATTAAACTGTAAGCCTCCTAAGGACAGAAAGCATATTTATTTTACTGATTTTTGTGCTCTCCTTTCCCTGCTCAGACTGGAGAATGCTGTGACTCTTGACTAGTAAACATTTGCTGGCAGTTGGTTGGCCCACACACGTCATCTGAAGTGTCGATGGGGGTGGACCACTGGTGTGTGGCATCAGGTAGAGGGTGCCTGGCTGTGAGCTCAAGATGTCTGCCAACGTGGCAGCAGCCAACTGTCCTGGTTTGCCAGGGACTTGCCCACTTTTAACTCAGAAAAGTCCTGAGTCCAGGACACTCCTTCTCAGTCTCAGGCAAACCTGGCTGGTTGGCCACCTCTTCAGGAGCCTAAAGGTGAGGGGAGTTGTCTCAGTAAAGCTGATGTTCCCCACTGAGGAGGTTTGGTCCTTGGATGGTATCGCCCTGGAAGTGTGGCCCAAAGTGAGGCTTTCTGGCATTTTTAAATGCAAAGCAAAATACAGATTCGTTCACTTACTCACTTAATGCAACTAACATCTCTTGAGCACCTGCTATCTATACTAGGCAGGCAGAGTTCCAGGTGCTCAGTAAGCAAGTCAGATAAAATCCTTGCTCCCGTGAAAAGTGAACGTTGCTCAGTCATGTCCTACTCTAGGCCACCCCATGGAAGTCCATGGAATTCTCCAGGTCAGAATACTGGAGTGGATAGCTTTTCCCTGCTCCAGGGGATCGTCCCAACTCAAGGATCAAACCCAGGTCTTCCATATTGCAGATGGATTCTTTACCAGCTGAGCCACAAGGTTCTCATGAAACTTACATTTTAAAGAAATAGAGGACAAATAAATCTAACACATAACTCGATAGTGAGAACTGTTGATAAGCACTATGAAGACAGTTAATGCAGGATACAAGTCAGAGAGGGCTTCCCTGGGAGCTTAGTGGTAAAGAATCCACCCGCCAATGCAGGAGAGGCAAGAGACCCGGATTTGATCCCTGAGTTAGGAAGATCCTCAGATTCCTGAATTAGGAAATGGTAATTCCCCCCAGTGTTCTTGGCTGGGAAATTTCCAAGAAGAGAGGAACCTGGCGGGCTGCAGTCCATGGGGCCACAAAGAGTCAGAGACAGCTGAGCACGCATGTACATGTCAGAGAATGCTGGGGACTGATAATCAAAGGTCTCCTATGAGGTGATATTTGAACAGAGACAAAGATGAAGTGAGGGAACAAATTGTGCAAGTATCTGGAGGAAGAGGATGCTGAGAAGAAATAGCATGTACCAAGGCCCTTGTCGAGGACATGCCAAGCTTGTTTAAGGGAATATATGGAGGCCAGCGTGGCCCATAGGGAGCAAGCAAGGAGGAGATGATGGGAGACAAGGAATCTGAAGATGGGCCAGGTGCCTGCTGCCACAGGTGTGACAAGACAGGAAGGTATAACATCTGTCTGGAAGATAACGGTGGTTGTTGTCTCTGGAGACTGAGGGTCTGATGTTGGAAGGAAGACACTTTCTTCTATGTATTCCTTTGAATGTTTTGCATTTTTAAAATCTTCTGCATGAATAACTTTTTAACCTTATCACTTAAAATAATTAAAAATGACAAAAATGGCTTTATAATAATTTTAAAATAATACAAAATAAAAGGTAAAAACTGAGTTGTGCCTGGGGTGCAGTTAGAAGGGACAGACCCGGGTTGCTTATCGATCCTGGGGATGGGGCTGCCCGAGCGCAGGGGCTAAGGTGGTATTCAGGCAAACAGAGGAAACTGGAGCCTGGGCCCGGCCAGAGGGGATGGGAGACCAGCCCTCGCCAGAGTCCTCAAAGTTCAGGAAGCTGGTCTTCTTGATACTGACTTGAAGAGAACAAATGGTCACAGATTCAACCTGGATTTTCAAAGTTTAACCATCAGCAAGATTATCTTTGGTAATGTTGAGTGAAATTCTCTTTTAGGCAAAAGATTGGAATGGGCAAAGTGTCAACTCCCTTCCTTCAGTTCCCCAGTGATGGACTCTGCTGTCCTAATGTGGGAGCACAAAGAGATGGAAAAATAGCTTTGCAGTGAGCAGACCCTCCAGGAGAACAATGAAGGACTAGAGAGCTTCCAAATAGGATTGGGGTGTGAAGGAGAGAGGCTGTGAATAATAAAATGATCCCATATGGGACCTGCAGGCATCAGGGGTGAGCCCGCCCAGCCTCTCGGAACAGGTGACTAACAGCTTCCTAAAATATTAAAGGAACTTTCCATGAACGCTATTAAGTTGACCTACACCTTTCTTCCTAAAACACACTTTTAGAAAGTGGGGGTGGGGTAGGGGCTTGGGAAGGGGGTGGGTGTAAAGCCTGTCTCTTATACACATCTAGATGTGTATAAGAGACAGGTACTATTCAATACATTCTGATGTTATGGAACAGTGCTAATTCAACAATTTGACCATCCTTCCATGGTAAAAAATAGAGAGAGACACTATTTTTACAGGGTATTATCTCATATACACAGTGATTTCTTAAACCAGATTCCTACTGATGGATATTTAGACATTTTGTTTCTTAGCATTTTACTTTTATAAGCAACGTTATAGTAAACACTTTTGTACATATATCCTTATACTTTTTTCTGTTTATATCCTTATGGAAAAAAAATCACAGGAGTAGATTTACTAAGTAAAAGGATCTTATTTAAAATTTTGTCATGTGTTGCCAAGTTCTGCAGAGACATAAGAATGTTCTTTTTCCTGCAGCCTTGCCAACACTGAGTATTTTTGATTTACTAAATTATTTTCCAATCTCAATCAACCAAAAATATATCTTATGGTTGTTTTAATTTGTGCATGCATAAGACTTTCTTATTTTCTACATAGTTTTAATCTTAGTATAGCATAATAGTTTCATCCTTAGATAAGACTACAACATCACATGTTAAATAGCTGAATGAGTCCAACTTATTTTAATTAAGTTTAATTCTATGATAGTTAGGGATAGATAGGAATTCTTGTCTAGAAATTTCAGAAATACAAATTTCTTCTTAAATCTTGTTTATAGGGTCAAAACAAAATCCATGTTTATCTCTCCCTGCTTCTGTTCCTTGACACTGCTAATCATTCTGTCTTCCACAGCAACAGAAAATATCAAAGCAATGTTACTTGTCATCAAATCTCAAGAGAACTTAACATTGTATTTAGATATAGTTTAAGGACACTTAGAAATAAAAGATGTTTTGTTGTGACAGGTGAGCTCTGCATAGGCAGGATCTCGTGACTGTTTATCATTGAATTTATATTTGAGTAGATTTCTCTAAATCACAGTGATGAATTATGAAAATATAAGCAAACCTTTGCCAGGGACATGGGAACAGCTCTATTACATTGTCACACATTCTTAGAGTGATTTATTTAAACTTACTTGCACAGATGGAGTAACATTTCAGTGGAATATAATAGGATTAGAAAACCATTAATGAAGTAATGATGATGATATCTGCTACTTAGTGCTTACTATATGATAAGCTTCTTACAAATATTATTTCATTCAATCCTCAAAAAAACTCTGGTAAATAAGGTTTTACTGTCTCTTACAGATGAGTAAATTGAGGCTCAAGTGACTCTTGCCTGGGTTTGTACAGATAGTAAATGGAAGTAAAGATTTAACATTCTGTCTCAGACCTGCCACACTGTTTTTAAACTAGATTTAACAGCTCTTAAATAGGCTCAGGTATTAAATAACTTAATATGAAATACAGAAAACATCCCAAACTAATGAAGGAACAATTCAATAAACAATATTAGGAAAATTGGCTAAGTGCTGGGAGAGGGGAGAAGTCAAGTTACATTCTTACCACTTAACAGATTTCAGGGTGAAGGATTTTCTTAGAACAAAAGCAAAGGAAAAAAATCACCAAAGACAAATTTAACAAACTAAACTACATAAATATTAGATTTTTATACATTAAAAATACATTAACAAAATTAAAAGGTGAATGACCAACTGTGGAAAACATTTACAATAAAGATGACAGGAGATGAATATTTTTTAATTATATCAAACTCCTACATATCAATAAAGAAGAAAAAACACTCAACACCCTGCTAAACAAATGAACAAAGAACCTCAACAGACAATTTGTAAAGAAACATAGTTATTTTGAAAGTATAAATGTACTAGAAAAAAATGTATTTTCATATTAAAAAATTTTTTTTAATGTTAGTATTTCATGTTGTCAAGCCTGTGGTGACACTGGCTCTGTCATAGTTTTCTATTGCAAGTGTAAATTGGCTGGACATTGAGCAATCATTTGAAATTACTATCAAGGGTCCTAAAATGCTCATATTTTTTAATACAGTAATTCTATTCCCAGACTCCATTCTAAGATAATCAGATGTGCACATGAATAAGTGATTTGCAAATATTTCACTGCTGTAGTAACAGTAACAAAATTAGGGAGTATCTACATGTCCAACAGTAAGGGAAGGGTTAAATAAATGATAATAAATCTATTGTTTTAAATCCTGTGTAGCTGTGAAAAGTCATATTTCTGAAGACTATTTGCTGACCACAATACAAAGTTAAATGGAAAAAAGCCGTATATGCAGTACATAGGAAATGATGGCAGTGTTCATCTTTGGTGCTGGGAAGCCCCGGGCAGATTGCTTCTTTTAGGTTTCAATGTAAGTAGGTTAACAGTAGCTATGTCTGGGTGGTAAGATAGCATGTGATTTTTATTTCCTTTAAGTACACGTATTAGTTTTATGTGGCTGCAGTAACAAATTACCGCAAGCTTGGTGGCTTAAACAATAGAAGGTTATTCTCTCACAGTTCCAGAGTCCAGAAATCTGAAATTGGTTTCACTGGGCTGATATCAAGGTGTCAGCAGGGCCATGGATCATTACAGAGACTCTAGAGGGAAACCTGTTTCTTGCCTCCTCCAGCTTCTGGCGGCTGCTGGCATGCCTTGGCTTGTGGCCACATCTCTGCCTCCATGGTCTCTCTGCCTTCTCCAGTCTGTCATATCTCCTTCTGCCTCTCTCTTTTAAGGGCCCACCAGGTGGCGCTAGTGGTAAAGAATCTGCCTGCCAATGCCGGAGATCCGAGAGATGAGGGTTAGATCCCTGGGTCAGGAAGATTCCCTGGAGAAGGAAATGGCAACCCACTCCTGTATTCTTGCCTGGAGAAGGCAGTGGACAGAGGAGCCTGGTGGGCTATGCAGCTCATGGGGTCACAAAGAGTCGGGCACAACTGAATTGCACACACACATATTGGATAATCCACAAGACTCTCCTTATTTCAAAAGCCTTAATCACACGTGCAAAGACTCTTTTTCCAAATAAGGTAACATTTACAAGTTCTTGGGATTAGGACCTGATATCTTTGGAAGCAACTGTTAAACCTACTACATTTTATTTTTATCAGAAAAAAAGTTCATTTTAGGAAAAATTCAATTTAGATCAGATTGATTCAGCTAAAATAATTAAACCCAAGATAGAGAAAAGTTGCTTGTGATTTAGTATTTTTAGAGAAGGCAGTTTAAAGAGGCATTACATTTTGTACTGAAATAACATCTTTGCGTGTTCATCTCCTCATTAAACTGTAAGCCTCCTAAGGACAGAAAGCATATTTATTTTACTGATTTTTGTGCTCTCCTTTCCCTGCTCAGACTGGAGAATGCTGTGACTCTTGACTAGTAAACATTTGCTGGCAGTTGGTTGGCCCACACACGTCATCTGAAGTGTCGATGGGGGTGGACCACTGGTGTGTGGCATCAGGTAGAGGGTGCCTGGCTGTGAGCTCAAGATGTCTGCCAACGTGGCAGCAGCCAACTGTCCTGGTTTGCCAGGGACTTGCCCACTTTTAACTCAGAAAAGTCCTGAGTCCAGGACACTCCTTCTCAGTCTCAGGCAAACCTGGCTGGTTGGCCACCTCTTCAGGAGCCTAAAGGTGAGGGGAGTTGTCTCAGTAAAGCTGATGTTCCCCACTGAGGAGGTTTGGTCCTTGGATGGTATCGCCCTGGAAGTGTGGCCCAAAGTGAGGCTTTCTGGCATTTTTAAATGCAAAGCAAAATACAGATTCGTTCACTTACTCACTTAATGCAACTAACATCTCTTGAGCACCTGCTATCTATACTAGGCAGGCAGAGTTCCAGGTGCTCAGTAAGCAAGTCAGATAAAATCCTTGCTCCCGTGAAAAGTGAACGTTGCTCAGTCATGTCCTACTCTAGGCCACCCCATGGAAGTCCATGGAATTCTCCAGGTCAGAATACTGGAGTGGATAGCTTTTCCCTGCTCCAGGGGATCGTCCCAACTCAAGGATCAAACCCAGGTCTTCCATATTGCAGATGGATTCTTTACCAGCTGAGCCACAAGGTTCTCATGAAACTTACATTTTAAAGAAATAGAGGACAAATAAATCTAACACATAACTCGATAGTGAGAACTGTTGATAAGCACTATGAAGACAGTTAATGCAGGATACAAGTCAGAGAGGGCTTCCCTGGGAGCTTAGTGGTAAAGAATCCACCCGCCAATGCAGGAGAGGCAAGAGACCTGGATTTGATCCCTGAGTTAGGAAGATCCTCAGATTCCTGAATTAGGAAATGGTAATTCCCCCCAGTGTTCTTGGCTGGGAAATTTCCAAGAAGAGAGGAACCTGGCGGGCTGCAGTCCATGGGGCCACAAAGAGTCAGAGACAGCTGAGCACGCATGTACATGTCAGAGAATGCTGGGGACTGATAATCAAAGGTCTCCTATGAGGTGATATTTGAACAGAGACAAAGATGAAGCGAGGGAACAAATTGTGCAAGTATCTGGAGGAAGAGGATGCTGAGAAGAAATAGCATGTACCAAGGCCCTTGTCGAGGACATGCCAAGCTTGTTTAAGGGAATATATGGAGGCCAGCGTGGCCCATAGGGAGCAAGCAAGGAGGAGATGATGGGAGACAAGGAATCTGAAGATGGGCCAGGTGCCTGCTGCCACAGGTGTGACAAGACAGGAAGGTATAACATCTGTCTGGAAGATAACGGTGGTTGTTGTCTCTGGAGACTGAGGGTCTGATGTTGGAAGGAAGACACTTTCTTCTATGTATTCCTTTGAATGTTTTGCATTTTTAAAATCTTCTGCATGAATAACTTTTTAACCTTATCACTTAAAATAATTAAAAATGACAAAAATGGCTTTATAATAATTTTAAAATAATACAAAATAAAAGGTAAAAACTGAGTTGTGCCTGGGGTGCAGTTAGAAGGGACAGACCCGGGTTGCTTATCGATCCTGGGGATGGGGCTGCCCGAGCGCAGGGGCTAAGGTGGTATTCAGGCAAACAGAGGAAACTGGAGCCTGGGCCCGGCCAGAGGGGATGGGAGACCAGCCCTCGCCAGAGTCCTCAAAGTTCAGGAAGCTGGTCTTCTTGATACTGACTTGAAGAGAACAAATGGTCACAGATTCAACCTGGATTTTCAAAGTTTAACCATCAGCAAGATTATCTTTGGTAATGTTGAGTGAAATTCTCTTTTAGGCAAAAGATTGGAATGGGCAAAGTGTCAACTCCCTTCCTTCAGTTCCCCAGTGATGGACTCTGCTGTCCTAATGTGGGAGCACAAAGAGATGGAAAAATAGCTTTGCAGTGAGCAGACCCTCCAGGAGAACAATGAAGGACTAGAGAGCTTCCAAATAGGATTGGGGTGTGAAGGAGAGAGGCTGTGAATAATAAAATGATCCCATATGGGACCTGCAGGCATCAGGGGTGAGCCCGCCCAGCCTCTCGGAACAGGTGACTAACAGCTTCCTAAAATATTAAAGGAACTTTCCATGAACGCTATTAAGTTGACCTACACCTTTCTTCCTAAAACACACTTTTAGAAAGTGGGGGTGGGGTAGGGGCTTGGGAAGGGGGTGGGTGTAAAGCCTGTCTCTTATACACATCTAGATGTGTATAAGAGACAGGTACTATTCAATACATTCTGATGTTATGGAACAGTGCTAATTCAACAATTTGACCATCCTTCCATGGTAAAAAATAGAGAGAGACACTATTTTTACAGGGTATTATCTCATATACACAGTGATTTCTTAAACCAGATTCCTACTGATGGATATTTAGACATTTTGTTTCTTAGCATTTTACTTTTATAAGCAACGTTATAGTAAACACTTTTGTACATATATCCTTATACTTTTTTCTGTTTATATCCTTATGGAAAAAAAATCACAGGAGTAGATTTACTAAGTAAAAGGATCTTATTTAAAATTTTGTCATGTGTTGCCAAGTTCTGCAGAGACATAAGAATGTTCTTTTTCCTGCAGCCTTGCCAACACTGAGTATTTTTGATTTACTAAATTATTTTCCAATCTCAATCAACCAAAAATATATCTTATGGTTGTTTTAATTTGTGCATGCATAAGACTTTCTTATTTTCTACATAGTTTTAATCTTAGTATAGCATAATAGTTTCATCCTTAGATAAGACTACAACATCACATGTTAAATAGCTGAATGAGTCCAACTTATTTTAATTAAGTTTAATTCTATGATAGTTAGGGATAGATAGGAATTCTTGTCTAGAAATTTCAGAAATACAAATTTCTTCTTAAATCTTGTTTATAGGGTCAAAACAAAATCCATGTTTATCTCTCCCTGCTTCTGTTCCTTGACACTGCTAATCATTCTGTCTTCCACAGCAACAGAAAATATCAAAGCAATGTTACTTGTCATCAAATCTCAAGAGAACTTAACATTGTATTTAGATATAGTTTAAGGACACTTAGAAATAAAAGATGTTTTGTTGTGACAGGTGAGCTCTGCATAGGCAGGATCTCGTGACTGTTTATCATTGAATTTATATTTGAGTAGATTTCTCTAAATCACAGTGATGAATTATGAAAATATAAGCAAACCTTTGCCAGGGACATGGGAACAGCTCTATTACATTGTCACACATTCTTAGAGTGATTTATTTAAACTTACTTGCACAGATGGAGTAACATTTCAGTGGAATATAATAGGATTAGAAAACCATTAATGAAGTAATGATGATGATATCTGCTACTTAGTGCTTACTATATGATAAGCTTCTTACAAATATTATTTCATTCAATCCTCAAAAAAACTCTGGTAAATAAGGTTTTACTGTCTCTTACAGATGAGTAAATTGAGGCTCAAGTGACTCTTGCCTGGGTTTGTACAGATAGTAAATGGAAGTAAAGATTTAACATTCTGTCTCAGACCTGCCACACTGTTTTTAAACTAGATTTAACAGCTCTTAAATAGGCTCAGGTATTAAATAACTTAATATGAAATACAGAAAACATCCCAAACTAATGAAGGAACAATTCAATAAACAATATTAGGAAAATTGGCTAAGTGCTGGGAGAGGGGAGAAGTCAAGTTACATTCTTACCACTTAACAGATTTCAGGGTGAAGGATTTTCTTAGAACAAAAGCAAAGGAAAAAAATCACCAAAGACAAATTTAACAAACTAAACTACATAAATATTAGATTTTTATACATTAAAAATACATTAACAAAATTAAAAGGTGAATGACCAACTGTGGAAAACATTTACAATAAAGATGACAGGAGATGAATATTTTTTAATTATATCAAACTCCTACATATCAATAAAGAAGAAAAAACACTCAACACCCTGCTAAACAAATGAACAAAGAACCTCAACAGACAATTTGTAAAGAAACATAGTTATTTTGAAAGTATAAATGTACTAGAAAAAAATGTATTTTCATATTAAAAAATTTTTTTTAATGTTAGTATTTCATGTTGTCAAGCCTGTGGTGACACTGGCTCTGTCATAGTTTTCTATTGCAAGTGTAAATTGGCTGGACATTGAGCAATCATTTGAAATTACTATCAAGGGTCCTAAAATGCTCATATTTTTTAATACAGTAATTCTATTCCCAGACTCCATTCTAAGATAATCAGATGTGCACATGAATAAGTGATTTGCAAATATTTCACTGCTGTAGTAACAGTAACAAAATTAGGGAGTATCTACATGTCCAACAGTAAGGGAAGGGTTAAATAAATGATAATAAATCTATTGTTTTAAATCCTGTGTAGCTGTGAAAAGTCATATTTCTGAAGACTATTTGCTGACCACAATACAAAGTTAAATGGAAAAAAGCCGTATATGCAGTACATAGGAAATGATGGCAGTGTTCATCTTTGGTGCTGGGAAGCCCCGGGCAGATTGCTTCTTTTAGGTTTCAATGTAAGTAGGTTAACAGTAGCTATGTCTGGGTGGTAAGATAGCATGTGATTTTTATTTCCTTTAAGTACACGTATTAGTTTTATGTGGCTGCAGTAACAAATTACCACAAGCATGGTGGCTTAAACAATAGAAGGTTATTCTCTCACAGTTCCAGAGTCCAGAAATCTGAAATTGGTTTCACTGGGCTGATATCAAGGTGTCAGCAGGGCCATGGATCATTACAGAGACTCTAGAGGGAAACCTGTTTCTTGCCTCCTCCAGCTTCTGGCGGCTGCTGGCATGCCTTGGCTTGTGGCCACATCTCTGCCTCCATGGTCTCTCTGCCTTCTCCAGTCTGTCATATCTCCTTCTGCCTCTCTCTTTTAAGGGCCCACCAGGTGGCGCTAGTGGTAAAGAATCTGCCTGCCAATGCCGGAGATCCGAGAGATGAGGGTTAGATCCCTGGGTCAGGAAGATTCCCTGGAGAAGGAAATGGCAACCCACTCCTGTATTCTTGCCTGGAGAAGGCAGTGGACAGAGGAGCCTGGTGGGCTATGCAGCTCATGGGGTCACAAAGAGTCGGGCACAACTGAATTGCACACACACATATTGGATAATCCACAAGACTCTCCTTATTTCAAAAGCCTTAATCACACGTGCAAAGACTCTTTTTCCAAATAAGGTAACATTTACAAGTTCTTGGGATTAGGACCTGATATCTTTGGAAGCAACTGTTAAACCTACTACATTTTATTTTTATCAGAAAAAAAGTTCATTTTAGGAAAAATTCAATTTAGATCAGATTGATTCAGCTAAAATAATTAAACCCAAGATAGAGAAAAGTTGCTTGTGATTTAGTATTTTTAGAGAAGGCAGTTTAAAGAGGCATTACATTTTGTACTGAAATAACATCTTTGCGTGTTCATCTCCTCATTAAACTGTAAGCCTCCTAAGGACAGAAAGCATATTTATTTTACTGATTTTTGTGCTCTCCTTTCCCTGCTCAGACTGGAGAATGCTGTGACTCTTGACTAGTAAACATTTGCTGGCAGTTGGTTGGCCCACACACGTCATCTGAAGTGTCGATGGGGGTGGACCACTGGTGTGTGGCATCAGGTAGAGGGTGCCTGGCTGTGAGCTCAAGATGTCTGCCAACGTGGCAGCAGCCAACTGTCCTGGTTTGCCAGGGACTTGCCCACTTTTAACTCAGAAAAGTCCTGAGTCCAGGACACTCCTTCTCAGTCTCAGGCAAACCTGGCTGGTTGGCCACCTCTTCAGGAGCCTAAAGGTGAGGGGAGTTGTCTCAGTAAAGCTGATGTTCCCCACTGAGGAGGTTTGGTCCTTGGATGGTATCGCCCTGGAAGTGTGGCCCAAAGTGAGGCTTTCTGGCATTTTTAAATGCAAAGCAAAATACAGATTCGTTCACTTACTCACTTAATGCAACTAACATCTCTTGAGCACCTGCTATCTATACTAGGCAGGCAGAGTTCCAGGTGCTCAGTAAGCAAGTCAGATAAAATCCTTGCTCCCGTGAAAAGTGAACGTTGCTCAGTCATGTCCTACTCTAGGCCACCCCATGGAAGTCCATGGAATTCTCCAGGTCAGAATACTGGAGTGGATAGCTTTTCCCTGCTCCAGGGGATCGTC
>SJYX01008016.1:0-14733 GCA_006410675.1 Oreotragus oreotragus | reverse complement strand
CCCAGCAGCCGCTGCCCCACCCTGCCGCGCTTCGGCCTCGCGCTGCCTGCCCGAAGGCAGCAGGGTCACTAAGAGGGGACCTCAAGACTTTCCTTACGTGTGGCTCACGTCTTCACCACCCTACCTACCCCACCCGCCTTTCTGAGCATTTTCATTTGGCCTAAGGGAGGGAGGGGACCCCGAGGTTTCAGACTTCGGGCAGGCCAGGTGGACATTATGGAGGGGCGAGGGAAGGAGGCTGGAGAGATCAGCAGGTCAGGGTGTAGGGCGTCTGCAGACAGGAGAGCTTCCAGCACCACCCCACCAGCTCGGGGTTCTTGCCCTGGCCCCCGCTGTAGGCCAGGTACCGATGTCCTTGAGTGGACCAGCTGAAGACTGGGAGCTCTGGGAAACAAAGCCTTTTTTCCTATGGTACTTCGGGACTACCCACTGTGTGTTGGGCGCTATCTTTTGGAACTAGGGATACAATGACAAACGAGACAGAACCAAGTCCTTGCGCTCAGGGAATTTTCATCCTAAATGGGCAGACAGGAAAAAATATATATAATAAAATCAGTAGTCAACATAATTTCAGATGGGGCTGAGCACTGTGGAGAAAACAAAGCAGGACAAGTGAGCTATTCTCAGGTGAGCTGAGAACCAAGTGCCTGAAAGGAACCAGACATAGGAAGGTTGGAGGAAGATGGAAGAAGAAAGAGCTTGGTAAGCCAGTTGGGCAAGGGAGGGCCAGGTGACCTCAGTGATGTGAATAAAGGGGGAGGATGGAATGACATGAAAGCAGAGATAAGCAGGGTCTTGGAGACTGTGGAAAGTAGTTTGGATTTTATTTTAGGGGTGAAAAATCCACTGAAGGATTTTTAAGCAAGAAATTGGTATGATCTAAGTTATTTAAATAATTATTTTAAAATTAATTTTAAAATAACGGGCCTACTGTATAGCACAGGGAACTATATTTAGTATCTTGCAATAACCTATCATGGGAAAGAATCTGAGTCACTTTGCTATACACTTGAAACTAACACAGCATTGTAAATTAATTATACCTTGATAAAAATAAAATAATCCTTCCATTCCTTTGAGGCTTATGGACAAGAGAGAAGCAGGGACACCAGAAAGCTAAAGGAGGTCTCCAAGAAAGAGAAGTCGCTGTTCAGTGGTCGGCAGGGGTGGGGAAGGGGGTGCTGATGATGGTCATTAAAGAATATTTTAGAATTTTAAAAGACAGGACTTGGTAGTGGATTTGAATGGTAAAGGACTGGGAGGAAAAGAAGAATTAAAGGTGACCCTTAGATTACTGGGGAAGCAACCAAGTGCTGACTGCACCATTTGGTAATACTGAAAGATAGGAATTTGGGAAGATATAGAGGCTGCTGAGACAAGAATTCCACTTTAGACATGTTGACTTTGAGATGACTTTCCTGGTGACTCAGAGGTAAACAACCCACCTGCCAGTGCAGGAGACAGGGGTTCGATCCCCGGGTCAGGAAGATTCCCTGGAGAAGAATATGGCCACCCACTCCAGTATTCTTGCCTGGGAAATCCCATGGACTGAGGAGCCAGGTGGGCTACAGCCCATGGGGCTGCAAAAGAGTCAGACGTGACTTAGCAACTAAAACAAACAGCAAATAAATATGTTCAGAGAGAGATCAGGGGTGTAAATGTAAATTTAGGTGTTGTCAGCATAGAGATGGCGGTTTTAAGGTCGTAAGAATGGATGATATCAACTAGGATGGTAACAGGACAGAACCCAAGTTCCCCCTACATTTAAGATCAGGTATAACAGTGAGGTCATCCAAGACGTTGGGAAATAACCACCAGACAGAGGAAAAGTCAGGAAATTATATTTCAAGGAGCCAAGAGAGGGAATTCCCTGGCAGTCCACTGATTAGGACTCCGGGCTTCCATTGTAGGGGGCCCAGATTCCACAAGCCATGTGGCAGAAGAAAAAAAAAAAATCCAAGGAAACATGTATGTAAAAGAGGAAATGTTAAACTACATTGAATGTTGCTAAGAACCAGGTAAGAGCCTATGAGATTTGACAAGGTGGGATCCTTGGTGACTTTGACTAAGACTTTGGCAGTTACAGAGGAGCTGGAAGCCGGACTGGAGTGCGTAAGCAGACACACTCCTTTTCCAAGGAGCCTGAAACTGACATTTAAGCAGAGAGAGGGTTTAATTATAGGGGTGACAATAATAAGGGAAGAATAGACAGGACCTAGACAGCATATTCAAAAGCAGAGACATAACTTTGCCGACTAAGGTCCGTCTAGCCAAGGCTATGGTTTTTCCTGTGGTCATGTATGGATGTGAGAGTTGGACTGTGAAGAAGGCTGAGTGCTGAAGAATTGATGCTTTTGAACTGTGGTGTTGGAGAAGACTCTTGAGAGTCCCTTGGACTGCAAGGAGATCCAACCAGTCCATCCTGAAGGAGATCAACCCTGGGATTTCTTTGGAAGGAATGATGCTAAAGCTGGACGTGAGCCTGAGTGAACTCTGGGAGTTGGTGATGGACAGGGAGGCCTGGCGTGCTGCGATTCATGGGGTCACAAAGAGTCGGACACGACTGAGCAACTGAACTGAACTGAGACAGGACCCAAGGTACAAATAGACAAGAGAGCTTTTGCTGAGAGCAAGGACTTCTGCTCTATTGTAACAGGTGAGATAATAAGTCTTAAGAATCAGTGTCTTCACTAAGAAGGGTGTGACTGAGAGCAGGCCCTTAAGAAGTAGTGCTCCAATGCTTCCATAACTAACACCGGCTCAGGTATCAGCTCTGGTATCACCTCTTTATGGGCCTTCTCTAACTCCCATTTGATGCCTCTACCAGTTACCTTCCACCTGGTGTTTCTTCTAACATGGCACTTAGAAAATATCTGTGGAATGAAGCATGTTTGACAAACAGAGTCGGCCATTTTTTAACACCTCATTCCTCTATAGGACAAAATTAGTTTCATAAATCAAACGTATTAATTAATTTCATGTCAACTGCACATCACTCTGGCTTTGAGATTTGGGATCTCTGACTTAATCTTCCTGATTCTCACTATTAGCAACCAGTACTTGAGAGGATTAGCTCTGTGATTAATGAACAATCTGTTCATGTCTTTATTTCATCAGCCCCCCTTCCCCCAGGACAAGGCATAACAGGACAGAGACAACCCACCCTTCAGTCTTTCAATATAGAACATATTTTTGTTGTGGACATCTGGAACACCAGGGACTGGAGAGGAAGAGATTATCCTGGGGTCCTGCCTCCTGCCCCCACCTAAAACTACACTCATGGTCTGCTGACTGTCCTAGAGAAATATGCCTCAGGCCTGGGAATGACTCAGGGGCAGGCATGCCGCCCTATTTCCCCTCAGCCTGGGTCATTCTGGACTCTGGTCTTGGGTCAGTGACCTGTCGCTTCACCCACTCTACCCCACCATCCATGGTAGCTCTGATTCCTGTAGGTATTCCAAACACACAAAACAGCATGGTGCCAAGCACAGGGCACTGTTACATCGTCACGCTTTCATCCTTCTCTCTCTTAGGGCTTCTGTGGTGGCATAGTCCACCTGCAACTCAGGAGACCCAGGTTGGAGCCCTGGGTCAGGAAGATCCCCTAGAGAAGGAAACGCCAACCCATTCCTGGGAAATCCCATGGACAGGGGAGCCTGGGGGGCTTTAGTCCCTGAGGTTGCAAGAGTCAGACACGACTCAGCAACTGGACCACCACCACCGCATCTTTCATCACTCAGAGAGGATTATCACATCCATTTATACACACTGAGGCTCGGCTCGGAGAAAAGCAGTCCTCCAAATCGTAGGAAGGTAATTCCAAAAGCCATATGCTACTTAACGTCTCCAGAACGTGTTTCTCTGCCGAGAGTATCCTTCCTGCTCGTCCTTAGAGCATCTGCAATCTGACTAACTCCTGTCTGTCTTGCACCTCCTGTGAGGTAGGCTTCCCTGATACTAGGCTGGGTTACGTGCCTTCTCTGTGCTCCCATTGCCTTGGGTTACCCACATCTTGGCACAGGTAACTAATTGTCTTTTCGTTGATGATGTGGTTATTATTTATTTGCTTAAGAGTCTTTCTTTTCTGCCTTCCCCCCTCTCACTGTGAGGCCCACATATACATACTCCATTCTGTTTGCTCTCTCTCTCCTCAGTTCTACTCAGAGTGTGGTCCATGGATGACACCAGTTTGCAAACTTAACCAGTCTGCAATGAGATATGTACAGGAATCAAGAGAAACATTTATGAACTTTTACAGTAATTTGGCAAGTAATTTCTGTTGATTGAATCTAGTAATGAACAATTGGGACTTGTATTTTTTATGTCCTTTCATTTTATTTTTCTAGTAATTGATTTTCATTGTATGCTATGAAAGAATCCATTCTTTTTAAAAAATATTCATTTATTTATTTGGCTGTATCAGGTCTTAGTTGGGGCACAGGGGACCTTTGTTGCATCATCATGCGGATCTTTCACTGCGGCTCACGGACTCTCTAGTTGTGGCACGTGGGCTCAGTAGTTGAGGCCCGGGGGTTAGTTGCTCTGAGGCATGTGACATCTTAGTTCTCCAGGGATCAAACCTGAGTCTCCTACATTGCAAGGTGAATTCTTAACCACAGGACCACCAGGGAAGTCCCCAGAGAATCCATTCTTGACTGATTGGAAAAAGAAAGAAGAAAAGAAATGGTCCTTCACTAGGATAGTTTGAGAAGCACTGGCTTTTGTTTCCCAGAAGCCAGGACAGGTTCCAGTATAAAAAGACACTGAATAAATGCAAAAGTGAATAAAAAGTGAATTCAGTTGACAAATGTGTCTATCCTAAGGTAATAAAATAGAACTTACTGTTGTGTTAGGTTAGTGCTGGGGAAGAGAAGTGAGTCCAAGGACACTCCCAGGTGTTTACCTTGAGTTCTGGGAGCTTGCTCATGCCATTCCCTAAGATATAGGGAACACTGGAAGGGGAACAGATTCAGGGCATGTTACAGATGATGAGTTCATTTTTGAACAGATTGACTTTGAGGTTAGCTATCAGATCGCCTTGTAGCTCAGCTGATAAAGAATCTGCCTGTAATGCAGGAGACCCTGGTTTGATTCCTGAGTTGGGAAAGATCCTCTGGAGAAAGAATAGGCTACCCATTCCAGTATTCATGGGCTTCTCTGTGGTTCAGACAATAAAGAATCTGCCTGCAATGCGGGAGACCTGGGTTCAATCCCTGGGTTGGGAAGATCCCCTGGAGGAGGGCATAGCAACTCACTCAATATTCTTGCCTGGAGAATCTCCATGGACAGAGGAGCCTGGCGGGCTACAGTCCACGGGGCTGCAAAGAGTCGGACACAACTGAGCAACTAAGCACAGCACAGCACATGAGATAGCAAAATAGGGATATTCCAGAGGCAGATAGATATATGGGTCAGGTGCTTGGGAAGTAAAGTCTAGGCTGGAGGTGTAGATAACAGAGTTGAAACCATTAGGATGTATGAGACCACCTGGGACAGACTAGCTATCATACTTTCCTGCTGCCTCAACAGCCCCGCAGTCTGTGAGCTCCCTGCCCAGGAGAAAGGGTGCATGATATGAGGAGGCTGGTCCCTGCCACAAGTTCCCCTTCTTGTCCTATCCTGACTGTGACCTAGTGGCATCAAGCACACCAGTGAAATCCCTTCATTCCTTTTGCTGTGTACATAACCCTGATCCTCAAGGAGGAACTTGCCCACCATCTTCAATCTCTCCCAGCTTGGTTGAGCTGGCTCCCTTAGTGATCCTCCCACATAGCCCCCTGTATGGCATGCCTACCTCTCTCTTCTACAGCTTGTGAGTATGGTAAATCTCTTTCACTTTCATATGCCTCAATGTGGTGTTATTCCTTATCCATACTGATCATTTTTTTAAAAATTAAGAACATAGTTATTTCTTAAACATACTTATGAATCCCATTCTGCTCACTTTTTTTCAAGCTTTAAACTTGTTATTTTGTATTGGGGTGTAGCTAGTACAATACAATCGGTGTTGGAGAAGACTCTTGAGAGTCCCTTGGACTGCAAGGAGATCAAACCAGTCCATCCTAAAGGAAATCAATCCTGAATATTCACTGGAAGGACTGATGCTGAAGCTGAAGCTGAAGCTCCAGTACTTTGGCCACCTGAAGCAGAAGAGCTGACTCATTAGACAAGACCCTATGCTGGGAGAGATTGAGGGCAGGAGGAGAAGGGGACGACAGAGGATGAGATGGTTGTATGGCATCATTGACTCAATGGATATGAGTTGGAGCAAGCTCTGAGAGATGGTAAAGGACAGGGAAGCCTGGCGTGCTGCAATGCATGGGGTCCAAAGAGTCGAACATGACTGAGCAACTGAACAACAACAGCTGATTAACAATGTTGTGGTAGTTGCAGGTGAACAGCGAAGGGACTCAGCCATACATATAATCCCATCTGTGCTTAATCTGCACAGCATTCTAACAGATGCTGCTGGAGCTTATGGTGGGGTGAGGCCGATGACCAGTAAAGGCAAGCCTGGGGAACAGGAAAGCACTGGGCACAGTAGAAAGCATTAGAGAGCTAGAGGAGTCAGTAGTGAACTTGGAAGTTGTCTGGGAACTTGAAGGTTGCTGTTTCTAGAACAGAAAATTAGAGCCAGAGTTTGAAGGTTATAGGCTGGCACTTCATCATAAATTACAGACAGATGCTGCAGATAGATGCTGTCTCTCTCTTTCCTGACAATGTAAAGAAGATAAGGATAAAGGCACTAGGATTGCACCAGCTCATAATAGTAAAGAACATTTGGAAGCAACCTAAATATGTGCCAATGGGAGAATGTATACCTTGGTTACAGTCAAAGAGTGGAATCCTATCTTCAATCAGAATGAATAAAAACGAATGCCTTGTATCATTACAAACCTCAAACATGTAATCTGACAAATGTAATGTAGCATCCTGGGTCGGATCCTAGAACAGGAAAAGGACATGGAAATGGAAAAACTGGTGAGGAAATTCCCTGGCAGTTCAGTGGGTAGGAATCCAAGCCTCCACTGCAGTGGGCACCGGTTCCCCTGGTTGGGGAACTAAGATACCAGGAGCCACAGGGCAGTACCAAAAAATAAACTATATACTATTATTTAGTTTACATAATTGATACTGTATCAATTATATCCATAAAACTGGAAAAAAATTTGGAAGATGAATTCACTGGTGATCACTGTTACTCTTTATATGTTTTATTTTTTTTTCTAAGAAAGGAGAAAAGACCATAGAGACTTTCTGAATTGTCACATTATGTAGCAGTAGCGCAGATCTTAATTTCTCAGTAATGTCACCTCAGACCTCAGTCCCAGGTTCACAGTAATTCTGTCAAAGTAGAAGTTTTTAAAGCTTAACTCAGAAGATTGGGAAAGCTGATTGAGAGAGAAGTTAAAGAACAGAGATTTACATAATTACATGGGAAGGAAATGTTTAAATAAGTTTGCTAAGTAGAGGCTTATGGACGGAATGTTTGTGTTCCCCAAAATTCATATGTTGAAATGTGATGGTAATAGGAAGTGGAGCTTTGGGGAAATAATTAGGTAAGGAGGCTGGAACCCTCATGAATGGGACTAGCGCCCTTATGAAAGGGACCCCAAAGAGCTCTGTCACTCTTTTTCTGGCATGTAAGGATATAACGAGAAGGCGGCAGTCTGCAGGACAGAAGAGGGCCCTCAGCAGAACCTGACCAGGCTGGCACTCTGATTTTGGACTTCCACCCTTCAGAACTGTGAAAAATAAATTCCTGTTGTTTATAATCCACCCAGTCTATGGTCCTTTGTTATAGAAGAACAATGAACTGCACTACATTTGGAGTTATCTTCTCTACTAGCCAAATATCATTTACACCTTTACGAGGCAAAAATCTACAAGTCAACTTGTAACTTCAGTGAATCTGGGCTGTAATTAGTAGAAATAGCAAGTCAAAGGTACATCCCCCTAGAGAATTAACTAACAAATCCTATTGGACTATAGTGTAACATTGAAAGGACTCAAAAGAGTTATGTTATCATCATGGCAGAATAAGAGCTTTTTACCATCTTCCTCCCAAAGAGCAACAATTTAGGCAGTTTGAGATTGAACAAAGATGATAAGAGGACCAGTTTTGCTTTACTTCCCCCAGAGAGGCACAGCTCAGTGCTAAGAGGGACCATTTTGGCCCATGATACAGCCTTGACGTACTCCTTTCCCAGTTTGGAACCAGTTCATTGTTTAATGTCTGGTTCTTGACTGTTGCTTCTTGACCTGCATACAGGTTTCACAGGAGACAGGTAAGGTGTTCCGGTATTCTCATCTCTTTAAGAATTTTCCATGGTTTGTTGTGATCCACACAGTCAAAGGCTTTAGCATAGTCAATGAAGCAGAAGTCGGTGTGCTTGCTAACCAACTGCAAAAGCTCATTCTCACTGCTGCTGGGAGCACTGATAGGGAGCCAGTCTTGAGGTGGGGGGTGTGGCATATGGAGTTCTGGGGGTGATGTGGGGCATTTGAGGGGATTTGAAGGCGAAGCATCTCCAGTGGCCCATGTGCAGATCTCCTGTTGAAGTTTGTGGCACAGTTACTAGGATCTGTGTCCCTTGGAAGCCCTATGAGGGCTCTATCTGCTGCTCCCTATCTTTCTGTTGTGCGGCACACCTCAGGTTTGGGGATGGAGCAACAAAGAAGTGAGAGTCTTTGGCAGTGACCTGCACAACTGAGAATGCTGGGCACTCACTCACAAGCTCACTTTCCTCCATGGAAGGAATCATGGAAGGAAAATTCTTAAAGAGATGAGAATACCGGAACACCTTACCTGTCTCCTGTGAAACCTGTATGCAGGTCAAGAAGCAACAGTTAAGAACCAGACATTAAACAATGAACTGGTTCCAAACTGGGAAAGGAGTACGTCAAGGCTGTATCATGGGCCAAAATGGTCTCTCTTAGCACTGAGCTGTGCCTCTCTGGGGGAAGTAAAGCAAAACTGGTCCTCTTATCATCTTTGTTCAATCTCAAACTGCCTAAATTGTTGCTCTTTGGGAGGAAGATGGTAAAAAGCTCTTATTCTGCCATGATGATAACATAACTCTTTTGAGTCCTTTCAATGTTACACTATAGTCCAATAGGATTTGTTAGTTAATTCTCTAGGGGGATGTACCTTTGACTTGCTATTTCTACTAATTACAGCCCAGATTCACTGAAGTTACAAGTTGACTTGTAGATTTTTGCCTCGTAAAGGTGTAAATGATATTTGGCTAGTAGAGAAGATAACTCCAAATGTAGTGCAGTTCATTGTTCTTCTATAACAAAGGACCATAGACTGGGTGGATTATAAACAACAGGAATTTATTTTTCACAGTTCTGAAGGGTGGAAGTCCAAAATCAGAGTGCCAGCCTGGTCAGGTTCTGCTGAGGGCCCTCTTCTGTCCTGCAGACTGCCGCCTTCTCGTTATATCCTTACATGCCAGAAAAAGAGTGACAGACCCCTTTGGGGTCCCTTTCATAAGGGCACTAGTCCCATTCATGAGGGTTCCAGCCTCCTTACCTAATTATTTCCCTAAAGCTCCACTTCCTATTACCATCACATTTCAACATATGAATTTTGGGGAACACATTCAGTCCATAAGCCTCTACTTTAGCAAACTTATTTAAACATTCCCTTCCCGTGTAATTATGTAAATCTCTGTTCTTTAACTGCTCTCTCAATCAGCTTTCCCAATCTTCTGAGTTAAGCTTTAAAAATTTCTACTTTGACAGAATTACTGTGAACCTGGGACTGAGGTCTGAGGTGACATTACTGAGAAATTAAGATCTGCGCTACTGCTACATAATGTGACAATTCAGAAAGTCTCTATGGTCTTTTCTCCTTTCTTAGAAAAAAAAATAAAACATATAAAGAGTAACAGTGATCACCAGTGAATTCATCTTCCAAATTTTTTTCCAGTTTTATGGATATAATTGATACAGTATCAATTATGTAAACTAAATAATAGTATATAGTTTATTTTTTGGTACTGCCCTGTGGCTCCTGGTATCTTAGTTCCCCAACCAGGGGAACCGGTGCCCACTGCAGTGGAGGCTTGGATTCCTACCCACTGAACTGCCAGGGAATTTCCTCACCAGTTTTTCCATTTCCATGTCCTTTTCCTGTTCTAGGATCCGACCCAGGATGCTACATTACATTTGTCAGATTACATGTTTGAGGTTTGTAATGATACAAGGCATTCGTTTTTATTCATTCTGATTGAAGATAGGATTCCACTCTTTGACTGTAACCAAGGTATACATTCTCCCATTGGCACATATTTAGGTTGCTTCCAAATGTTCTTTACTATTATGAGCTGGTGCAATCCTAGTGCCTTTATCCTTATCTTCTTTACATTGTCAGGAAAGAGAGAGACAGCATCTATCTGCAGCATCTGTCTGTAATTTATGATGAAGTGCCAGCCTATAACCTTCAAACTCTGGCTCTAATTTTCTGTTCTAGAAACAGCAACCTTCAAGTTCCCAGACAACTTCCAAGTTCACTACTGACTCCTCTAGCTCTCTAATGCTTTCTACTGTGCCCAGTGCTTTCCTGTTCCCCAGGCTTGCCTTTACTGGTCATCGGCCTCACCCCACCATAAGCTCCAGCAGCATCTGTTAGAATGCTGTGCAGATTAAGCACAGATGGGATTATATGTATGGCTGAGTCCCTTCGCTGTTCACCTGCAACTACCACAACATTGTTAATCAGCTGTTGTTGTTCAGTTGCTCAGTCATGTTCGACTCTTTGGACCCCATGCATTGCAGCACGCCAGGCTTCCCTGTCCTTTACCATCTCTCAGAGCTTGCTCCAACTCATATCCATTGAGTCAATGATGCCATACAACCATCTCATCCTCTGTCGTCCCCTTCTCCTCCTGCCCTCAATCTCTCCCAGCATAGGGTCTTGTCTAATGAGTCAGCTCTTCTGCTTCAGGTGGCCAAAGTACTGGAGCTTCAGCTTCAGCTTCAGCATCAGTCCTTCCAGTGAATATTCAGGATTGATTTCCTTTAGGATGGACTGGTTTGATCTCCTTGCAGTCCAAGGGACTCTCAAGAGTCTTCTCCAACACCGATTGTATTGTACTAGCTACACCCCAATACAAAATAACAAGTTTAAAGCTTGAAAAAAAGTGAGCAGAATGGGATTCATAAGTATGTTTAAGAAATAACTATGTTCTTAATTTTAAAAAAAATGATCAGTATGGATAAGGAATAACACCACATTGAGGCATATGAAAGTGAAAGAGATTTACCATACTCACAAGCTGTAGAAGAGAGAGGTAGGCATGCCATACAGGGGGCTATGTGGGAGGATCACTAAGGGAGCCAGCTCAACCAAGCTGGGAGAGATTGAAGATGGTGGGCAAGTTCCTCCTTGAGGATCAGGGTTATGTACACAGCAAAAGGAATGAAGGGATTTCACTGGTGTGCTTGATGCCACTAGGTCACAGTCAGGATAGGACAAGAAGGGGAACTTGTGGCAGGGACCAGCCTCCTCATATCATGCACCCTTTCTCCTGGGCAGGGAGCTCACAGACTGCGGGGCTGTTGAGGCAGCAGGAAAGTATGATAGCTAGTCTGTCCCAGGTGGTCTCATACATCCTAATGGTTTCAACTCTGTTATCTACACCTCCAGCCTAGACTTTACTTCCCAAGCACCTGACCCATATATCTATCTGCCTCTGGAATACCCCTATTTTGCTATCTCATGTGCTGTGCTGTGCTTAGTTGCTCAGTTGTGTCCGACTCTTTGCAGCCCCGTGGACTGTAGCCCGCCAGGCTCCTCTGTCCATGGAGATTCTCCAGGCAAGAATATTGAGTGAGTTGCTATGCCCTCCTCCAGGGGATCTTCCCAACCCAGGGATTGAACCCAGGTCTCCCGCATTGCAGGCAGATTCTTTATTGTCTGAACCACAGAGAAGCCCATGAATACTGGAATGGGTAGCCTATTCTTTCTCCAGAGGATCTTTCCCAACTCAGGAATCAAACCAGGGTCTCCTGCATTACAGGCAGATTCTTTATCAGCTGAGCTACAAGGCGATCTGATAGCTAACCTCAAAGTCAATCTGTTCAAAAATGAACTCATCATCTGTAACATGCCCTGAATCTGTTCCCCTTCCAGTGTTCCCTATATCTTAGGGAATGGCATGAGCAAGCTCCCAGAACTCAAGGTAAACACCTGGGAGTGTCCTTGGACTCACTTCTCTTCCCCAGCACTAACCTAACACAACAGTAAGTTCTATTTTATTACCTTAGGATAGACACATTTGTCAACTGAATTCACTTTTTATTCACTTTTGCATTTATTCAGTGTCTTTTTATACTGGAACCTGTCCTGGCTTCTGGGAAACAAAAGCCAGTGCTTCTCAAACTATCCTAGTGAAGGACCATTTCTTTTCTTCTTTCTTTTTCCAATCAGTCAAGAATGGATTCTCTGGGGACTTCCCTGGTGGTCCTGTGGTTAAGAATTCACCTTGCAATGTAGGAGACTCAGGTTTGATCCCTGGAGAACTAAGATGTCACATGCCTCAGAGCAACTAACCCCCGGGCCTCAACTACTGAGCCCACGTGCCACAACTAGAGAGTCCGTGAGCCGCAGTGAAAGATCCGCATGATGATGCAACAAAGGTCCCCTGTGCCCCAACTAAGACCTGATACAGCCAAATAAATAAATGAATATTTTTTAAAAAGAATGGATTCTTTCATAGCATACAATGAAAATCAATTACTAGAAAAATAAAATGAAAGGACATAAAAAATACAAGTCCCAATTGTTCATTACTAGATTCAATCAACAGAAATTACTTGCCAAATTACTGTAAAAGTTCATAAATGTTTCTCTTGATTCCTGTACATATCTCATTGCAGACTGGTTAAGTTTGCAAACTGGTGTCATCCATGGACCACACTCTGAGTAGAACTGAGGAGAGAGAGAGCAAACAGAATGGAGTATGTATATGTGGGCCTCACAGTGAGAGGGGGGAAGGCAGAAAAGAAAGACTCTTAAGCAAATAAATAATAACCACATCATCAACGAAAAGACAATTAGTTACCTGTGCCAAGATGTGGGTAACCCAAGGCAATGGGAGCACAGAGAAGGCACGTAACCCAGCCTAGTATCAGGGAAGCCTACCTCACAGGAGGTGCAAGACAGACAGGAGTTAGTCAGATTGCAGATGCTCTAAGGACGAGCAGGAAGGATACTCTCGGCAGAGAAACACGTNGGGTAACCCAAGGCAATGGGAGCACAGAGAAGGCACGTAACCCAGCCTAGTATCAGGGAAGCCTACCTCACAGGAGGTGCAAGACAGACAGGAGTTAGTCAGATTGCAGATGCTCTAAGGACGAGCAGGAAGGATACTCTCGGCAGAGAAACACGTTCTGGAGACGTTAAGTAGCATATGGCTTTTGGAATTACCTTCCTACGATTTGGAGGACTGCTTTTCTCCAAGCCGAGCCTCAGTGTGTATAAATGGATGTGATAATCCTCTCTGAGTGATGAAAGATGCGGTGGTGGTGGTCCAGTTGCTGAGTCGTGTCTGACTCTTGCAACCTCAGGGACTAAAGCCCCCCAGGCTCCCCTGTCCATGGGATTTCCCAGGAATGGGTTGGCGTTTCCTTCTCTAGGGGATCTTCCTGACCCAGGGCTCCAAACTGGGTCTCCTGAGTTGCAGGTGGACTATGCCACCACAGAAGCCCTAAGAGAGAGAAGGATGAAAGCGTGACGATGTAACAGTGCCCTGTGCTTGGCACCATGCTGTTTTGTGTGTTTGGAATACCTACAGGAATCAGAGCTACCATGGATGGTGGGGTAGAGTGGGTGAAGCGACAGGTCACTGACCCAAGACCAGAGTCCAGAATGACCCAGGCTGAGGGGAAATAGGGTGGCATGCCTGCCCCTGAGTCATTCCCAGGCCTGAGGCATATTTCTCTAGGACAGTCAGCAGACCATGAGTGTAGTTTTAGGTGGGGGCAGGAGGCAGGACCCCAGGATAATCTCTTCCTCTCCAGTCCCTGGTGTTCCAGATGTCCACAACAAAAATATGTTCTATATTGAAAGACTGAAGGGTGGGTTGTCTCTGTCCTGTTATGCCTTGTCCTGGGGGAAGGGGGGCTGATGAAATAAAGACATGAACAGATTGTTCATTAATCACAGAGCTAATCCTCTCAAGTACTGGTTGCTAATAGTGAGAATCAGGAAGATTAAGTCAGAGATCCCAAATCTCAAAGCCAGAGTGATGTGCAGTTGACATGAAATTAATTAATACGTTTGATTTATGAAACTAATTTTGTCCTATAGAGGAATGAGGTGTTAAAAAATGGCCGACTCTGTTTGTCAAACATGCTTCATTCCACAGATATTTTCTAAGTGCCATGTTAGAAGAAACACCAGGTGGAAGGTAACTGGTAGAGGCATCAAATGGGAGTTAGAGAAGGCCCATAAAGAGGTGATACCAGAGCTGATACCTGAGCCGGTGTTAGTTATGGAAGCATTGGAGCACTACTTCTTAAGGGCCTGCTCTCAGTCACACCCTTCTTAGTGAAGACACTGATTCTTAAGACTTATTATCTCACCTGTTACAATAGAGCAGAAGTCCTTGCTCTCAGCAAAAGCTCTCTTGTCTATTTGTACCTTGGGTCCTGTCTCAGTTCAGTTCAGTTGCTCAGTCGTGTCCGACTCTTTGTGACCCCATGAATCGCAGCACGCCAGGC
>SJYX01008014.1:107389-126013 GCA_006410675.1 Oreotragus oreotragus | reverse complement strand
ACCAATGGGTTTCATATGGTTTGCCCTTTATAGTTAGCTATTTTCCCCCTCCAATCTTAGTTAATTTGCATTAGTTGTTTAATTAGTTTTTCCTTTGCTGGAATATTATTTCCATAACTTTACCTCAAGATCCTTGCATGCCATCTTGTTTACAATATTCGCTGAAGACAAATTTCTTTATTGATGAATGCTGCTGCTAAGTCACTTCAGTCGTGACCGACTCTGTGTGACCCCATGGACGGCAGCCCACCAGGCTCCCCCATCCTTGGGATTCTCCAGGCAAGAACACTGGAATGGGTTGCCAGTTCCTTCGCCAATGCATGAAAGTGAGAAGTGAAAATGAAGTCGCTCAGTCGTGTCCAACTCTTCGCAACCCCATGGACTGCAGCCTACCAGGCTCCTCCGTCCATGGGATTTTCCAGGCAAGAGTACTGGAGTGGGGTGCCATTAGAGAAATCATTATGATAAATCTCTCCGGACAAGTTATTTTCTCAGTATTCTATGCTAATATGTACTTCTTTTTCAATTCTTTATAGCTGCATGTGTTGATTTCAAAAGAAATGTACTCTCAGTCCTTTTCCTGTCCATATCCTTCATTTCAGTTCAGTTCAGTCACTCAGTCATGTCTGACTCTTTGCAAACTCATGAAGTGCAGCACGCCAGGCCTCCCTGTTCATCACCAACTCCCGGAGTTCACTCAAACTCACGTCCATCGAGTTGGTAATGCCATCCAGCCATCTCATCCTCTGTCATCCCCTTCTTCTCCTGCCCCCAATCCCTCCCAGCATCAGAATCTTTTCCAATGAGTCAACTCTTCACATGAGGTGGCCAGAGTTTCAGCTTTAGTATCATTCTTTCCAAAGAACACCCAGGACCGAGCTCCTTTAGAATGGGATTGGTTGGATCTCCTTGCAGCTCAAGGGACTCTCAAGAATCTTCTCCAACACCACAGTTCAAAATCATCAATTCTTCAGCACTCAGCTTTCTTCACAGTCCAGCTCTTAAATCCATACATGACTACTGGAAAAACCATAGCCTTGACCAGATGGATTTTGTTAGCAAAGTAGTGTCTCTGCTTTTGAATATGCTATCTAGGTTGGTCATAACTTTCCACATCCTTCCCATCCTTCAAAATTTTGCTCAGATTCCATTGGCTTTTTAAATGTACACTCTTCACTCCTATTCTAAAGTTTCATGTCACCTAATGCATTTAGCATTTAATCATATACCATCTTTTTTTTATTCCCTATCTTTTCAAGATTAATGATTCCTTGAAATCAGAATGTTTGATTCATTCACTTCCATCTATCTCAAATTTCTTCTATCAAAATACTTTGATTTATTGATGAGATAACTGAAAATAATGAAAGTGAAAATCTATTGAAAGAATGAGAAAGGAATGGGACCAGCAAAGAGCACAAGAATTCACAGCATAGTAATGTAGAATACTAACCCTGTGGGATCAGTGTCAATCCTTGAATGTAATAGCAAGAGTCAAAAAATTGCCTAGTGCTGTACATAGATTAAATGTTCAGTAAATTTATGTGGGATGCATAGATTAATACATTAGGCCTACACTTAATTAATCCATGCTCAGTAACTTCAACAGCCTTACTCTTACAGCCATTCAAAAAATGAAATCACTACTTTTATTTTCCGATCTCTCATTTTGACTTTACAAACAAGCTTCATCTAGAGGAGTTGAAAAACACATGTGATCCCTGGTAGGTTTTTCCTACTTTTCCCTACATAGAAAAGAAAAATTGAGTCTTTTCCTTCACAGTCACCATGCTATGGAGAAGCAGCTGTGTTGTAATCATTTACTAAAGGTAAAATTATTAATGAAATTTAGACATAGGTCCAACTTCAGGGGAGTTGGTTCATTTGGTGCATAAGAAAATACAAACTAATAATAAAAAAGGCAAAATAACCTATCCCTTGGCTATTATTATGTGTAATAGCTAACTTGAAAATAAACAAAAATGCTGAGTTAGATCTCAATATTAGACCAGATTCATATTTCAATGAGCCTGAGCTTTAACCAGTAGCCCAAAGTCACCCCCAAGCCCAAGGTAAAAACAGTGCTGGGAGAACAGAAAGCACTTCTGAGAACTCTGGTTACCAAGAAGATAACCAACGTCAGGGGAAAATACCAAGAAACTATTGAAACCTGAGGGAATAGTGTGAAGGAGTTATTTCATTTTGTTTGTCATTAAAATCAGCTTTCTTCACAACCTTTAAGGAAATGGGCTGTGAGCGTGACTAATTGGGAACTGAATGTTTGGTTTGGGATGCTGCAGAGTGGAAGAGCATGTTTGGGTTGATACAAGTCCAACAGCTCAGTAATGAACAATCACAGATAGATATTGCATGATCCAGACCGAGAGAAGGCTGTTCTTGCAGGTATAGCCAGGCTGGTATTCCAGTCTCGATAAAAAGCCATTATAAGGTCTATTCATTCTGAGAAGAGCAACTGGGTGAAGGCAGAGAAAACAATCAAGAGACTGTCTTAGCTATTTTTAAATGGTTATTAAGCAAAAAAGGTAATAAAGCAAATATTTATAGGAATGAATCAAGAGGAAAAAGAGTCATGAGACTCACCCCAGTAGGGTGGAAACTTTTAAATGACTATTAAGAATTGGGATAAATAAAACACACATTGATAGAGTTAAAACAATAGCTGAAGTACAGCACTACCAAAGGTTGAGAGGGTTGAAGGGACCCCAACTTGTCCCCCAATATTAAACTGCCTCAGACAAGTCCGATTCATTTCTCCCAGTTTGGAAAAAAATTTAAAAGCCTGAATACAGGGATTACAATTAGAAATCTGACCAACAGTCATTCGTACTTGTGGCAGGGGTTGAGGAGAATAATCAAATTAAAGATTGACAAATAATCCAGTGATCCCTTGGCCTGACTCCTCATTGGGGACCCAAAGTCTTTTGTACAAGTGTGGGTAAAATAAGAGGGAATGAAGGAGGACTTTCCAAGACTCCTTGATATAGGAACCCCAAACTGTGGTACCAAAACCCATTGGTGAAGCCTTGGCACAGGCTAAAACTGGATTGAGAAAATGTGAGACAGAAAAATGTGAGAGCCAGTAAGACTTCTATATCTTGATAAGTTGGAATGTTTCAACAGACTTTATGTGAAATGGCTGTGTCTTCCTTACCTGAATGTTTCATGGGGATAGATACTGGGTCTGGCTGGGAAACTCGTCCTCTATCTAATATTGTAAAGCAAAACCCTGTTGATGAAATCCTAATTGAGGCTACAGTTAGGAATATAAGAGTTGATGGAATTATAGTAAAAGTTTATGGGAGAATTGATATGTTTGGACAGACTTTAAGTGAAGTGGTTGGATTTTTTTAAAAAACTTGATTATATTCACAGATGAAGCTTGTGTTTGGGGAATGTTTCCCCTACTTCTGTTGAAAAACAGAGGGCATGTAAATCTCCCTTCCAAAGGATACTAATTGGACTGGCTAGGACATGCTAAATAAAAATTAGTAAGATTGACTGAGCTCTCACAGTGTGGAATAGAAGCTGGAGAACTGGAGTGAGAGGTGGTTGGGGACAAGTTCTCATACTTGATAATGCTACCTGGAGCCCTGACTGAAGCTTATGGCAGAAACCTGTGGACACCTCCCAGCAACTATTACTGGAACTCTGGATTAGAGAATTTTTATTTGAGAGATATTTTCTACCTCACTGTGCATGCCAAGGCCCTTCAATCATGTCCAACTCTTTGCGTCCCTGTGGGTTATAGACTGCCAGGCTCCTCTGTACGTGGGGTTCTCCAGGCAAGAATACTATAATGGGTTGTCATGCCTTCCTCCAGGGATCTTCCTGACCTAGGGATTGAACCCGTGTCTCCTGTGGCTCCTGCATTGCAAGCAGATTCTTTACCACTGAGCCACCAGGGAAGCCCATTCTACCTCACTATCAGACATTAATTGAAGCTACCCAATGACTGAAAGACATAAAATGATCTTGATATCTGCAATACTCATAATGTCTAGGGCAATATCAGAAAAACACTCTAATAGCAGTAGAGATACCCCCAAAGAGTTCCATAATATAATGGAAATCATTTATACAGAGTAATGTTGCTGACAAAGGTCTGTGCTGCTAAGGCTATGGTCTTTCCAGTAGTCATGTATGAATGTGAGAGTTGGGCCATAAGGAAGGGAGAGCACCAAAGAATTGGTGCCTTCAAAATGTGGAGCTAAAGGAGACTCTTGAGAGTCCCTTGGACAGCAAGAAGATCAAGCCAGTCAAGCCTGAAAGAAATCAACCCTGAATACTCATTGGAAGGAATGATGGTGAAGCTGAAGCTCCAGTCTTTTGGCCACCTGATACTAAGGGCTGACTCATTGGAAAAAACCCTGATTCTGGGAAAGATTGAAGACAGAAGAAGAGGGCAGCAGAGAAAGAAATGGTTGAATAACATCACAGATTCAATGGATATGAACTTGGGCAAGCTCTGAGAGATCGTGAGGGACAGGGTGGCCTGATATGTTGCAGTCTATGGGGTCGCAAACAGTCAGACATAACTTGTCAACTGAACAACAACAGGTTGCCTGAGGAAAGGCAAGGCAGAGATACCCATGAGCAAGGAGTCACTTCCCCTAGGACTGACTTTAGAACTGTAGGAGGAGCTACTAGAGTCCACTGCCACTTGAATAGTGTCCTTCAAATAGCTCTCAACTAACCAACTGTGGATGGCAGTTCCACAGTGAATGGATAGCTTATTTGAAAAGTCACCATTCTAATCAAAGAAGGTAAAAACAAATCAGCTCAGCTCTGTGGGCTGAACTTCACACTGTTTTCCTAGCACTGATGGAAGAATTCAACAGTGGAAAAGAAAAAGCCCCTAAGTTTGGGTTTTCACTGATTCATGGCCAGTAGTCATTGGCATGGCCATGTGCTCCAGCAGCAGGACAATGGAAACCTGGTCCATTTGGGACACATCCTTACGGAAACCTCTGTAGGAATTTGGAGGGCACATTAAAAGAGGACATATCAATGCTCATCCAAAATAGCCCATCCAGATTTAGAAGATGATTAGAATTTATGGGGTCCAGTGCAGGCCACCCCCAAGTATGCTACTTTGGCATATTAACTGTCTTGAACAAAATTCACCTAAGAAGCAACCAATACAAGGACATTCTGGCCATCCTTTGTTCCCCTGAAAGCAGGAAATAAATCTCTCATGTGAAATGTACCCTCCTTGTACCAGAAGGGAGAAGGCATCTTTGTCACTGGAGATAGAGAATTAGTCTGAGAAGCCTATATAAACAAACTATGTTACTCCTTCACTAATTTCTACCCCAAGCCCCAGACTTCTTTGTCATATCAATTTCTGACATATTTATTGTTTCCTTGTATAAAAATTGCCTGCTTTGGTCACTTCTTTGAGTCTCATATTTCTGTGAGATCCCATACTTGTAAAATAAAAATTTGTGTGTTTTTTTCTCTTGTGTCAATTTAATTATTCAGTCAGCCAAAGAACCAAGAGAAGGGAAAAGGTGTTTTTTGTTTGTTTGTTTGTTTGTTTTCCCTTACAGAATCAACAAGCAGTTAACCCTTTGTGCTCATTTAAGGTGGCCACCTGGGTCCATGAAATGAGTGGACCTGAAGATACTGCAGCAGTGCAGAAATGAGCTGAATCTAGACACAGTCCTTCTGCCCCTTTGAGGCAAAGATTCTAATAAAATCTGTTCTATTTACCAACGAAAGATAGAGCCTGCAGCTACCTCTGTTGCAGATTTCCAAGGGGGAAGGTTCTGCTCATAGCTGGCAAGTGAGACTGGTGCTGGTGGCCCTGGGCCCTGGCAGAAATAGACACTATCTCTGGACCAGGCTTTGTTCACCCAGTGATAGATGCAATTGCTCAGAATATTATAAAATAATCAGAATAGAAAATATTGCCCCAATCTGGATAACTGGCCATAGTTTCTTTAGGCTAAAGAACACAACTGGCAAACCAGAGTGTGTAACAATGAGCAGTGAGACATCCTCCTCCGAGTGCTAGCTTGATGGAGAATTAGGATGGGCAATAGCAACACTGGTCTCCTAGAACTGTGGGAGATAAAGGCAGGAAGGTCTAGCTTACACATGCCTTCATGAGTGCGCTTGCACTTAACATGAACATGAGCAGGATTAGGGAATATCCCAACTGGATATTTCTGTTTTTCTGTTGGATCTGGGAGAGAGTGGGTGGGGAAGATGATAGTATACTTTCTTCTTTATATCATCTCAACATTTTCCCCTACTTGATCAGTGGTGAGTCACAGGACCAGGGCTGCAACTTCCAGGGCTGGGAATAAAAATGATTCTTAAGCAAGAGATTGAAGCTATATGTTAAATCTTACACCAGAATTCCTTAAGGTCTGATGGGGCAGGACGTACCTTCAGCATTCTGGCAAAATTGGTGTAAGAGTAAAAGCAACCAGAATGCCTGATGGTAAAGATAGCTCACCAGTCTTGTCCCTGTGAAACCTTCAGTTCAGTTCAGTTCAGTTCATTTCAGTCGCTCAGTCATGTCCAACTCTTTGCGACCCCATGAATCGCAGCATGCCAGGCCTCCCTGTCCTTCACCAACTCCTGGAGTTTACCCAAACTCATGTCCATCGAGTCGGTGATGCCATCCAGCTATCTCATCCTCGGTCATCCCCTTCTCCTCCTGCCCCCAATCCCTCCAGCATCAGGGTCTTTTCCAATGAGTCAACTCTTCACATGAGGTGGCCAAAGTATTGGAGTTTCAGCTTCAGCATCATTCCTTCCAATGAACACCCAGGTCTGATCTCCTTAGGATGAGCTGGTTGGATCTCCTTGCAGTCCAAGGGACTCTCAAGAGTCTTCTCCAACATCACAGTTCAAAAGCATCAATTCTTTGGCACTCAGCCTTCTTCACAGTCAAACTCTCACATCCATACATGACCACTGGAAAAACCATAGCCTTGACTAGACAGACCTTAGTCGGCAAAGTAATGTCTCTGCTTTTGAATGTGCTGTCTAGGTTGGTCATAACTTTCCTTTCAAGCAGTAAGTGTCTTTTAATTTCATGGCTGCAGTCACCATCCCTCTGTGAACAGGAGTGGACCAAGGGTGAAACACTTGTAGACTAGTATTGCTACCAGCAAGCTAGACCAGAACAGTGGCCAAACCTAATGTCTATTCTAAAGATGGAAGAGTTGGTATGTAAATGGTGAGAAGGAAGAATAGGCGCTGAGTAAAGTAACAAATAAATGGGTTTTATAATAAGGCAAATGAAATCCAATATTGAATTAGTACCTCAAAAGAAGGTTAGAGAAAGAGATAACATTGTCTCTTAGCTCAATTATATCAAGTGCCTTGAAAGGGTGAATCTATGGGGTTGTCTGGACCACTCCTGCCTTTGAAGCCTGACAAAATGGAATGGCAGCTTACAAACCTGAGTGAGCTACCCTGGGAGACATTTCTGATATGTCTTTCTTTTCTATATGAGGAGGAGCTAAAATGATCATTAATGACTGCACGGGATTCTAGTAAAGTGCCTGATACAGAGCTCTTGAAACCCTAGAAAGTGTCAGAATTGAGTTGAATTATAGGACTCCTAGTTGGGACCACAGAAAACTGCTTGGTTCACAATTTGGTGAGCAGAAGTTGATGTGAATAGTAAAAGAGGTTTACAGGGAAGAAACACACAGTAGGGAAGAATTGGGTTTTCCCTACACAGGTGGAAAGCTGAGTTTTTCATTTTGAGATTCCATGTCCAGAAAGGGAATTAAATAAATATTTGTTGAATTGAATAGAATATACTTGAGACCAGACTGTTGATGCTTGCATCATGACTATCCTCCTCAAAGAGAAGCCTTGCAGGGTTACAAAGCATGAAATTCCTCTGCACATTTTCATTCTCCTTTATAAGGACAAAATAATCTTTAAGTAAAGTGAAGTTTATCTATATTCCTGTAGAAATAATATGCAATCTCTTCCTCCTCCCAAAAGACTAAATTCTGTATGATTGCAGTAACATCTAATCAGTAACAATTTGTGTGGTTTCTTTTCCTTTTTTTCCCCAGAAAGCTAACTCCATTTACATGATCAGCATGGTACCTATAAAAATATGTGTTAATGTGAGTTCAATCTGAATGATACCAAGTGTTACAAGTTTTATGGAGCAGATTCACCAGGTGGGAGAGCTTGATTTTTTTTTTTTTTTTTTGTTGATGCTTGCATCATGACTATCCTCCTCAAAGAGAAGCCTTGCAGGGTTACAAAGCATGAAATTCCTCTGCACATTTTCATTCTCCTTTATAAGGACAAAATAATCTTTAAGTAAAGTGAAGTTTATCTATATTCCTGTAGAAATAATATGCAATCTCTTCCTCCTCCCAAAAGACTAAATTCTGTATGATTGCAGTAACATCTAATCAGTAACAATTTGTGTGGTTTCTTTTCCTTTTTTTCCCCAGAAAGCTAACTCCATTTACATGATCAGCATGGTACCTATAAAAATATGTGTTAATGTGAGTTCAATCTGAATGATACCAAGTGTTACAAGTTTTATGGAGCAGATTCACCAGGTGGGAGAGCTTGATTTTTTTTTTTTTTTTAAAGTTTAAAAAAATATTTTGAAATTTTTAAATCTAATAATAAGCTTAATTAACATGAAAAGAAAAAAGAAGTACTTAAAGGAGTTATTTTAAGTTACTTAAATTTCAGTAAGTCGTTATACCAAATAATTATGGGTGCTGAAATAATTTTCAAACTTCCTAATAATGCTTACATCGCATCTTCATTTTTTTTTTCCCTTTGTCTGATTCCAGGATTTAAGTTCCTTTTGAAGCCTGAAAGTAAATTGTTAGATTTACTTTCTTTCCCACTTTGAGCTTTTTGAGTTAACATTTCTATAAGTTTCTACCTTATGGAATAATCTGTGAGTCAGGCATTACTGACTGGCTCTAAGATCTATAGCCCTCTTTTCCCTTCTGGCTGTAGGATTTTCTGGAAACGTCTGTGCAGTTTAAAAACTCCATTTCTCCATCATATTTATGAGATGTGGCCATGTGACTAAGTCCAGGACATTGAGATATGGAAGTAATGGGTGCAGTGAAATACCTGGACTTCACATTTTTGTCTTCTTATCTGGCTACAGCCAATGGTTTGGGCCAAGCAAAAGAAAGAAAGAAACACCTTAGGAAAAGCTGGATCAGCAAAAGAAGAAATCTGGATCCTTAAATGATCATGGGGAACATGGTACCCACTGAGCTGGATCATCTTTAGGTTGCTGTGTGAGAGAAGTAAAGTTTAATCATATTTAAGACACCACAGTTTAAAATCCCTTTGTTTAAGCAGCTTAGCCTTTGATCTGATGCGATTTATCTGAGTTCATCATCTTAACATTAGGAATGTAAATAGATGGCTTTTGTTTTCCTTGTGTTAATTGACTCTTTTGACCTAGATCCTCAGCCCAGGATTCTGTTCTTACTATGCAAGTGAAGTGAAAGTCAGTCAGTCGTATCTGACTCTTTGTGACCTCAGAGACTATACTGTCCATGGAATTCTGCAGGCCAGAATATTGGAGTGGGTAGCCTTTCCCTTCTCTAGGGGATCTTCCCAACCCAGGAACAGGTCTCCACATTGCAGGTAGATTCTTTACCAGCTGAGCCACAGGGGAAGCCACTATGCAAGCTCTAGGCATCTATTCCTGGCTTTCAAGGCAATTCTTGATTTTATATATATATATATATTATATATAAATGTATATATTCTAGATATGTATATATAGAGAGATTTTTCTTTCCAACACATTAAATTCTTTTTATTGTCATTTATTTCTTATTTCAACAATATCATAAATTAATTAATTGCAATCTTATGGACAGTATGTCTTTATATACATAGAATTTCAAGATACAGATTCTGAAATCTTTTCTTAAAAGATTTGGGGAGAAGAGGGGGTGAAAGAGTATGGATGGCCGGGTGGCATTATCAACTCAATGGGCATGAGTTTAGCAAACTTTGCAAGATAGCAGAGGACAAGGAAGCCTAGTGTGCTGCAGTCCATGGGGTCACAAAGAGATGGACTTTTTTTTAATATTATGGTGGTAAAATAATTGTTCACAGCACCCACCGATAAAGCAGTTTGCGTTAGATGCCTCAGGATTAAAATTCTGGTCTTTTTGTTAGCCTTGGAGAAGGAAATGGCAACCCACTCCCGTGTTCTTGCCTGGAGAATCCCAGGGACTGTGAAGCCTGATGGGCTGCCATCTTTGGGGTCACACAGAGTCGGACACGACTGAAGCGATTTAGCAGCAGCAGCAGCAACATAGAGCAGTTTCATAGATTTCTAGTAAAAGCTCCTTTTTCATAAGAATCTTGAGACTCATTTTGCTTGTTTTTAAGTGAAGGGGAGTCTTAAGTTTCCCCTTTGCTTAAATACCTGTTTCATTTTACATCAGATCAATAGTATTTGTTGAATACATGAGTAAGTAAATACCTTTATAGAATAAAGTTTTACTAAGTGGCTATGAAAAAAATCATAAGAATGTTCCACTATGACGTGAGATGACAGGCATCTTCCAACTTTCCATTTGCCACTTAAGAGCAAAATATTCTCTTTGCCATAAGATTTTACTCTGTGAGGATAGTTTTGTGAATTTTAAGTTAAATCTTAACAAGAAAATCTCAGTTAACATAATAGGAAGACATTCCATGAAAAAGCAGAGAAAAGCTATTAACATAGGTGTCAAAATAGATATTGTTGGTCCTGTTGAAAAAGGTGGATATATCACCTATATTAAGCTCATGCTTTACAGAAATTGAACACTGGTATAACTTTTAACATTTTATGTATTTTTACAAGCTATTTATTATTAACTTTGATATTGCAAAGAAGGAAGCGTTTTGTTCAACCTCCTAGAAAATATCTTCTGCTTGCTTGTTTTTTTAGGAAATTAATTCTGATTTAAATGTTTAGTTGTATCTCGATTTTTAGGCCCTTATTCTTTTGAGATAGATTTAATTATATTAACATTCTTCACACTTTTTGAAATTTGGAAGGCCACATGGCACCCCTTGAACCCTAACTACTTCTATGTACATTTTGTAAATACAAAGATACTTTCCTATCGTTGTTGTGTTAGTCATTCAACTGTGTCCGACTCTTTGTGAGCCCATGGACTATAGCTCACCAGGATCCTCTGTCCATGGAATTCTCCAGGCAAGAATACTGGAGTGGATAACCATTCCCGTCTCTGGAAATCTTCCTGGCCCAGGGTTCAAACCTGGGTCTCCCACAATACAGACAATTTCTTAACTGTCTGAGCCACCAGGAGAGCCCTAACTTTAAAACTACACTGAAAGTCTGAAAGGTAACATTAGAGCAATGCTATTATGTAATGGAGAGAGGTTATTCAAATTTTTTAAATCATAGCAATATTGTGTTTCATCAGCTCAGTTGAGTCACTCAGTCGTGTCCAACTCTTTGTGACCCCATGGACTGCAGCACACCAGGATTCCCTGACCATCACCAACTCCTGGAGCTTACTCAAACTCATATACATAGAGTAGGTGATACCATCCAACCGTCTCATCCTCTGTCGTCCCCTTCTCCTCCTGCCTTCAATCTTTCCCAGCATCAGGGTCTTTTCCAATGAGTCAGTTCTTCGCATCAGGTTGCCAAAGTATTGGAGTTTCAACTTCAGCATCAGTCCTTCCAATGAATATTCAAGACTGATTTCCTTCAGGATGGACTAGTTGGATCTCCTTGCAGTCCAAGGGACTCTCAAGAGTCTTATTTTTCCTTTAAAATTCTGGTCCAGAATCTAATCCAGTATCACATTAGATTCAACTCTTCAGTCTTTAGTTTCGTTTAAGATGAAGCAGTTCCACAGATTTTTTTTGACTCTCATGACCTAGATATATTAGAACAATATAGAGCAATTATTGTGTAAATGTTCCTCAGTTTGAGCTTGTCTGATATTTCCTTAGATACACCCTGGTGGCTCAGATGGTGAAGAATGTACCTACAACAGGAGACCTGGATTGAAACCCTGGGTTGGGAAGACCTCCGGAGAAGGGAATGGCAACCCACTCCAGTATTCTTGCCTGGAGAATTCCATGGACAGAGAAGGGCTACAGTGCATGGGGTCACAAAGAGTCGGACACAGTTGAGTGACTAACATTTTTCACTTTGACTTTCAGATACAGATATGCCTGTTTGACAGTAATACAGAAGTGACGTGTCTTTCTTTACACATTCTAGACAGAAGCATGGATTTGGCTATTACTGAAGATGTTGATTTTGATCACTTGCTAAGGTGGTGTCTGCCATATTTCTTTACTATAAAATTTGCTAGTTTTGCAAATAATCATATTTTGGGTGGAGATACTTTGAGGTATGTAAATATTCTATTCCTCATTTAGTTTACATTGATAAATTATTAGTATAATGAACACTAAATGGTGGTTTTTTTTCTAATCATTTCTTCTAAATTCATTACTTTGCATTCTACCCTGGGTAGAGCTTTTCTTTCTCCCCATTCATTAACTTATATCAGTATGGAGTTATGGGATTTTGTTTTCTTTCATAGGTTATATTCCATTATTATTTCAAGATTCAGATTGTCACAGATTTAGTTAGTAGAATTTCCTTCAAGCAGACCCTTGAGACTCTTTGACACGCTCATCATTCTTTTTAGCATATCTTTTATTTCAAGATATTACAGGCCCATCTTGTCCTTTTCCCATGCCAGCCTGATATCAGCCATTTCTCCAAATAGCCTTGGTTTCTGGTAGCAGAGAATGATTTAGAAACCAAGATGTGAGCAGTAGGTTAGCTCATTGTTACTTCAGAGACATTGATTACAGACTCTCTCAGAGGACAGAGCCAGTAATTCTAAGCTGGTGGCTCAGAGGTTAAAGCATCTGCCTCCAATGCGGGAGACCCAGGTTCGATCCCTGGGTCAGGAAGATCCCCTGGAGAAGGAGATGGCAATCCACTCCAGTATTTTTACCTGGAGAATCCCATGGACTGAGGAGCCTGGTGGGCTGCAGTCCACGGGGTCACAAAGAGTCGGACACGACTGAGTGACTTTACTTTCTCTCTCTAACACATGTGTGTTTAGTTGCTCACTCAGGTCCAGCTCTTTATGACCCTTTGGGCTGTACCCTGCCAGGCTCCTCTGTCCATGGAATTTTTCAGGCAAGAATAATGAAGTGGGTTGTCATTTCCTCCTCAAGGGATCTTTCCAATTCAAGGATCAAACCCGAGTCTACTGAGTCTACTCCTTTGCAGGCAGATTCTCTACCTACTGAGCTATCAGGGAAGCACAAGTTTATCTATTATTTCAACTTCTTCTGCCTATCTGTCCATCTGTCTATCTATCCACCCATCCATCTATCTATGTATCTATCTATGCCATAGTATATGCTGACACCTCCAATTCCAACCTGACACTGGAAGGTTTATGCTAGCCTGCCCTCTCTTAATATTTATTTCTCCCATCTCTGACAGTGAAACTGGGCTTTCATTATCATCAATAGATTTACTTGTTTGCTCAATCCTAGAATACACTGAAAGTAGTTTCAAAACTGGCAAAAATCATACTTACTGACTTGAGTTGAATATTTGCTTATAGTTCTTTCTGCCTTTATCCCAAGTGCGTATAAAATACTTTTTCAACATTATTTGTCTTAGTTTCGGTTCTTTTCCTACATTTTCAATGTGGTTATATAATTATTTTGAAATGGAGTTAGACTTATTCTTATCTATTGCCATTTAATATTAGAGTTTCCCTGCCTTTGTTGATGTATTACTGTTGGTGGTGCTGGTGGTGAATATATACCACATTATGGTTCCAGGAGCCTCTACACTAGAAGGTGGACTCAGGGAAGTATTCCTCCGCCGCTTGTTTCCACTCATTCTTACTTCCTGTTCCCTTCCATTTTGTTTTCACCCTCTCATTGCTTCTACCATCTTTTAAACCACTCTGTAAGATATAATATATATTTTACATTATACCACATTTTAACCACCCTGTATATATATATACATGTATACACATGTATATGTGTATATATATATGTGTGTGTATATACATAAATCTATCTATATATATATGCTGTCCATTATTACACAAAATTTGCTTATTATTGATATTTTATCCACTTTGCTGTATTCTATTTAATATAACCTGGGAACTATTATTTATATGTTCATAGATATTTTCCTCATTCTATTTAACAGCAACATAGCACTCCATTCTATAATAGCTCATTCCATCATTCTTCTATATATGGGTATTTAGGTGGTTTTCCAAACTTTACAATTCTAAACAATGCTGCAATAAATATCTGAATATATATATATATATATATATACACACACACACATACATACATATGCATGTGTTTGTGCTGTAATAAATAACTATTCCATAATAAATAACTATGAGCTATAATAAATAACTAGATGTGTGCATGTGTGTTTCTGCTCAGTCATGTCCAGTTCTTTGCAACTTCCTAGACTATGGCCCACCAGGCTCCAGGATCCATGGAATTTTCTAGGCAAGAATACTGAAGTGGCATGCCATTTCTTTCTCCAGGGCATCTTCCCCACTCATAGATCAAACCTGTATCTTTTGTATCTATTGCATTGACAAGCAGATTCTTTACCACTGCATTGCCTGGAAAGCCCTAAAATTTATGTATTTGGATCTATTTTTGCATTTTAAAAAACATCCACTAATCTGTATCCATTTATGCATCATTATGACACTGATCCATGGAGCCTTCACAGTATGTTTAATATCTACCAAAACCAGTTCACCCTCAGAGCTCTTCTTTCTCACTGTTTTCCTCGCTCTCCTAGAATGTTTATTTTCCATAAAAACCTTAGTATCAGCTATGGGTCCCTAAGAAGCTAGGGGTTTGGGTTGTTGTTTTTAATGGGAATTGTCAAATGTATGAGTTAACTTAGAGAGATGTGTCATCTTTATGATGCTGAGTCATCAGATCAAAACAAGGGATATCTTTCAAGTTAACTTTTGTATCTTTCAAGAGCATATTATTATTCTTTTCTCATATTCTTAAGCAGTCTCCAAAATTGCCTATTCCTTTCATTTTACCTTCTTCATCAGAAGCATCATCTTATCAAGACTAATTTATTGAATCACAAGGAACTTTTAAGCCCCTTCCGTATGGTCAGAGCACTAATTTACCAGGACCCTTTTTTCAGTATTTTCGCACTCAAGGTTAACTTCTTTTGAATATGATTTTAAATGTCTTCTCTCTGCCACATAGCTCCCCCATCCCTCCTCATTAATCTGTAAAGGTTTGCAACAGGAGCTCCAGAATTAGCTCTGCTGGAAATTATTATTTTTTTTTTTTAACTTAAGTAATTTGAAGTCTTTGGTTTTCTTGTCTTTTGATTATACTGAAAGTGTTTCTGTGATTCTTTTTGTTCTTCTGTTGTTCTTAATGGCTTATTTGCAAGATACAAGGAGAGATTTCGATTTTGGCTACTGACAAAACTTATCTACTTATAGCAAAAATCACTTTTAATTGTCAAGTTAGACACGACTTACATACAGTCTTTACAAAGGATATATGTTACAGAATCCTCCCATAATTAAATAATTCAATCCAGCTCAAGCTTGTTCCTTCAGACAAATTTGAAATCTTCTTTTCATCAGTCAATGGTTTGTAACATATTGTGTTCCCTCTCTTTCTTATGGGAAGTAGATTTGGGTAACCAACATTTGTTGTTTAATCTAGGTTTAAATAAGTTAACCCCAGGTTCCCAGTGTAAATATTTATTTCTATCCTCCAAATCTGTGGTTTTAATTTGTGTTCTGTGGCGTCTTAGTGGTTCTATGAAGAGGGAGGAATGGACCTGTGGGCAGGCTACAGTATCACTTGATCAAAACAGGTCAACTTTTAATGTGTCTTTCTTTTGAGTTTAAGTTATCATAAGTATATATGGTTCAAAGCCTTTAAAAATACAAATAAATAGAGAAAAATAAAACAATGCCTATCTCTAAATGGATTTTATGCCTTTTTAAAAATTCTTCTAAAGACTCATTGCTTTTTGTTTGTATGAACTTTTTTTAGTAAACCAACTCCATCCCCACTTCAAAGTAGTTCAGAAGAAATAGAATATATGGGAAAAGATTATATCTAACTAGCATGTCACTATTCTGCCTCTGTTTCTTATAACAAAATGCTATTCTGTTAGTTATACAGCCGAAATGGTACAACGTTAAAACTTAATATTAATATCTGAAAACAACAACTTCCTTAACTCTTATAGTTTTATGGGTTGACTGGGTCCACGGCAGTTTTCTGTTGTTCTGCTTGGGGCCATATGGGGGGGTGCACTCAGATGTCAGCTGAGGGTGAAGTCATCTGGCCATTTGCCTGGGATGCTCAATGGACAAAACTCTCTCCATGTCAACATGATCTCAGGGACTCTCTCCATGTAGTCTTCTCTCATAATCTCTCAATCGGGCTTGCCAGACTCCTCACATGGTGGCCCAGGGCTCCCCAAAGTACAAAAGTCAGAGTTGTGAGGTTTTATTAGGTCATAGCCCAGAACCAACATATTCCTCCATATTCTACTAGTTAAAGCTAGTCACAGGCCCAGCCTAGACTGAAGGGGTAGGAACAATAAAATGCATAAATACCAGGAGTTATGGCTTACTGGGGTCTATTTTTGCTGTGCTCAACCCTGTCTTACACTCAGAAGTGTAATAAGAAGTGTAAGACAGGGTTGTCTTACAACCCTGTATTTCTCTTTAGTTCTGCTATTTTCCTAAAACAAACCAATATTTGAATGATTTCCTTTTTTTAAAAAAATGTATTGGAGCATAGCTGCTTTATAATGTTGTGTTAGTTTATACTGTACAGCAAATTGAATCAGCTATACATATACATATTGCCCCTCTTTGGGGGATTTCCTTCCCGTTTAGGTCACCACAGGACACTGAGTACAGTTCCCTGTGCTCCACAGTAGGTTCTCATTAGTTACCTATTTTATACATAGTAGTGTACATATATATATCAGTCCCATTGTTCCAATTCATCCCATCTCTCCCCTTTCCCTTTTTGGTGTTCATATGTTTCTCTCTGTGTCTCTATTTCTGCTTTGCAAATAGATTCTTCCATACCATTTTTCTAGATTCCACATACATGCATTAATATGTACAGTATTTGTTTTCTTCTTTGCGACTTACTTCACTTTGTATGACAATCTCTATGTCCACCCAAGTCTGCACTGGCACAAATTTCATTCCTTTCTATGGCTGAGTAATATTCCATTGTATATCTGTACCACATCTTCTTCATCCATTTCCAGTGTTGATGGACACCTAGGTTGCTTCCATATCCTGAATATTGTAAATAGACCTGCAATGAACATTGGGGTGAATGATTTCTTAATTCTTTAGATGTGTCTTCATTTACTCTGTGCTTTCACTTTCTGACTTCTAACTCTTTAGTTTACATTTGTTCAGATTCCAAGAACCAGTGACCAAACCCAAACATTTACAAGGCAAGTTTTATTTTCTGCAAAATGTCTTCTAATATAGAAGATGCATTCTTCAAATATGTTTTATTTCTGTCTTTCTTTCTTTAGTAAGATTAAAATTATAGAAGAGTCAAAAGCCTTGTCAGGTGAGAATCTAGTTGTTTGTTATCATATCACTTACCAAGTACATAGTAAGTGATACAACATATTTGTTGTACTGAAATGAATTCTACAGTGAAATCTTCATGTCCCATGTTTCCACTGTCTAGTGAGAAACTTGGCCTGAACCAGATGCTCTTTTCTCAGTAACTGCATTCCTACTACTCAGTGGTACAAAAGCCTTCCTTGTTTCTGTTGTGAGCTTTCTGTCCCTAGGCAACCTGCAGTGAAAGTTCTGGACTAAGGAGTTAGAAGTCCTTCAGCTAAAAATTCCTTCCCTGATGGCTCAGATGGTAAAGAACCTGCCTGCAATGAGGGAGACACAGTTTCAATCCCTGGGTAGAGAAGATCCCCAGGAGAAAGAAATGGCTACTCAATTCAGTATTCTTGCCTGGAGAATTCCATGGAGGGAGAAGCCTGGCGGGCTATAGTACATAGGGTCTCAAAGATTCAGACACAACTGACCAACTAACACTTTTAGCTTCAGAGTCTGTAGCTAAAAATTTTCCCTTTGGTCCTCAGTGGTCATTATAAGAATTTTTCCAGTACTGAGCACACCAGAATTTTCGCCAACACATTCTATGCCTGAGCAAACTTTGCACATTTCATTTCCTAATGATTAATTAATTAATGTACCAAACTTTCCAAAGAAAATAATTAATTTAGATTTTATTTGACAAAAACCTTTTTTTAATCAGCTAGGAATTCAAAAGTGACTCGGTGAAGTGGTAATTTTCAATCTCAAAATTCTGTCCACAGGTTCAGAAGGTAGGTGTATGTTCTGGCTAAATTTCATCTGATAGCTAAATTTTCAGTGCAGTTCAGTTCGGTTCAGTTCAGTCGCTCAGTCGTGTCCGACTCTTTGCGACCCTATGAATCGCAGCACGCCAGGCCTCCCTGTCCATCACCATCTCCCGGAGTTCACTCAGACTCACGTCCATCGAGTC
>SJYX01008014.1:94037-107291 GCA_006410675.1 Oreotragus oreotragus | reverse complement strand
CCTCTCTTCTTTTCACAGCTATTTGTAAGGCCTCCCCAGACAGCCATTTTGCTTTTTTGCATTTCTTTTCCATGGGATGGTCTTGATCCCTGTCTCCTGTACAATGTCACGAACCTCTGTCCATAGTTCATCACACACTCTGTCTATCAGATCTAGTCCCTTAAATCTATTTCTCACTTCTACTGTATAATCATTAGGGATTTGATTTGGGTCATACCTGAATGGTCTAGTGGTTTTCCCCACTTTCTTCAATTTCAGTCTGAATTTGGCAATAAGGAGTTCATGATCTGAGCCACAGTCCACTCCTGGTATTCTTTTTGCTGACTGTATAGAGCTTCTCCAACTTTGGCTACAAGGGATATATAATCAACCTGATTTCAGTGTTGACCAGCTGGTGATGTCCATGTGTAGAGTCTTCTCTTGTGTTGTTGGAAGAGGGTGTTTGCTATGACCAGTGCATTCTCTTGGCAGAACTCTGTTAGCCTTTGCCTTGCTTTATTCTGTACTCTAAGGCCAAATTTGCCTGTTACTCCAGGTGTTTCTTGACTTCCTACTTTTGCATTCCAGTCCCCTATAATGAAAAGGACATCTTTTTTGGGTGTTAGTTCTAGAAGGTCTTGTAGGTTTTCATAAAACAATTCAACTTCAGCTTCTTCATCATTACTGGTCGGGGCATAGACTTAGATTACCATGATATTAAACGGTTTGCCTTGGAAATGAACAGATATCATTCTGTCATTTTGAGATTGCATCCAGGTACTGCATTTTGAACTCATTTGTTGACTATTATGGCTACTCCATTTCTTCTAAGGTATTCCTGCCCACAGTAGTAGATATAATGGTCATCTGAGTTAAATTCACCCATTCCAGTCCGTCTTAGTTCACTGATTCCTAGAATGTCAATATTCACTCTTGCCATCTCCTGTTTGACCACTTCCAATTTGCCTTGATTCATGGACCTAACATTCCAGGTTCCTATGCAATATTGCTCTTTACAGCATCAGACCTTGCTTCTATCACCAGTCCCATCCACAGCTGGGTTTTGTTTTTGCTTTCGCTCCTTCCCTTCATTCTTTCTGGAGTTATTTCTCCACTGATCTCCATTAGCATATTGGGCACCTACTGACCTGGAGAGTTCATCTTTCAATGTCCTATCTTTTTTGCCTTTTCATACTGTTTATGGGGTATAACTAACTTTAAGGATTCCTTTTGTAGCTATGTAAACTAGTTAGCGAGAATTACTTTAGACAACTAAGCACCAACTTGGAGGAGGAAATGGCAACCCACTCCAGTATTCTTGGCTGGAGAATCCCATGGACAGGGGAGCCTGGCAGGCTACTGTCCATGGGTCACAAGAGTCAGACGTGACAGCAACTAAACCATCACCACCAGGTACCAACTATACAATGTAGAGCCTTGTGTGTAATACATACCAGGATCTGTTACTTAGGAGGAGACTTTCACAAGTCTGAAGAGCCTAGTTATTTACATTGATCTCTCTATCTACCTACCTATCTGTTTATCTTTCTATGTATTAATATCTACCTATCTACACACACATATGTATTTTCTCTATAATTTTAATTTTATTAATCTTGAACCATATTTCTGTTAATTTTGCTGCAAGTGTTTACTCTTCCTTTCTAAACTAATATGACCTTCAAAGTTTTCCTGATAGCTTTTTTCTGTGCTTTGCTCTGACTAGTCTCCCTGACTACCTCCATTGATCACAAAAGAGGTAATTACCCTTTTGTGACAACAAAATCCTGCTTCTCTCCAACATTTCTCTAGTTAACTTTCCCCATTGGCTCAACCCTATTTCTGTGCATTAATAATTTTAAAAAGAAGAAGAAAGAAAGCACAAAAAAAGAAATGAAACTTATTTCTAATCATTAATAACTATACTGTTTAAATGCTTCAGGTTCACTCATCAAACCAATTTATTCTATATTAGTTTACATGGAATCACTGCAGACAAGGGTTGTCAAAAATAATATTTGTACAATTAACTACAATTAGAAAATAAATAAGTACCATACACCTATGAGAATATAGGCACTTCGTATATAATACTTTCTATATGCTAAGCACAACTCATGTGTATACTTCCATCACATCTTTTGAATCTCAGAACACCTCTCTGAGGCAGGTTCCTTTACTATACACCTTCACGGGTGAGGAAACTGAGATGCGAATTAGGTAACTTGGCCAGGATCATGCAGGAAAGGCTGAGACTTGAATCTGTGTCTGGGGAGAGATCACTACTGGGAAGGGAGTCAAGTGAAAACTAGCATGTGTTCCATGATTTCAGGCGCACTGATGGATACTTTACTTATATTATCCCATTCACTAGTCCCAATGACTGTATTATGAACTATTCACAATCTCTGCATTATGGAAGAATTAATTCCTCATTTTGAGATGAGGAAACAGATTCATGAACTTTAAGAAAACTTGTTTAAAAAACCATTAAGATGCAGAACTGTGTTTAAAACTTGGATCTCTTTCTTAAAAGTAGTCTCTTTCTATTGAACTTTGTGATATTGGTGCCTTTTGAGCTGGGCGTTAAAAAGAGTTGTACTCAACATACAAAATTGAGTGTATTGGGTAGGGGAAGCTTAAAATCAAAGAGAATATTGTGCTGAGGTACAAAGGTTCAGATCAGCAAATGGTACATTATCAGTGTTTGAGTGCTTTTTCTGGTAGGTGGTGTGGATACTGTTGGTTTTGAGCAGAGAGTAGCCTAAAGAAATTTTAGGAACTTTTTGGAAAGGTGAGTTTGCCATCAGTGTAGAGGACCAACGGGAAAGATGGATATGTGAATGAGGTCATATCTTCAAGACCTGAAGGCTCATTAGATTTAGAGAGTAATAAATAAATAAATAAATAAAGCAAGAAGACTGAGATTCTGTATTCATATAGGTTACTGGATAAAAAAGTGGGATTGTTGGCTAAGGTAGAGAACCCAGGCAGAGGAGCAGATTTGGGACAAAAGATGATGACCTCAGTTTTATAAATGTATTCATTTGACACACATTTATAAATGTATTCATTTGGGCACAAAGATATCCACAACTAGTTGGATGTATATGTCTGGTTCTGGGGATTAAATTAATAATGTTGGAATTATTAATGAAGTTATGGGACTAAATAAGTCTACTCAGAAAAGGCATGCAAAATAAAAAGATCCTCTGGGATATATGCAGCAAAGCAATCTCTTTGAAGTCAAAGATAGAAGCCAAATTTTAACAAGTTTGAGATGGCCCAGACAATGAGAATATGGGCATAGGGAGAAATGACCATAGAGAGAGGGTCAGAATAAGGGTCAGAATCTTGTTGTCATAGTGATTGTTTGTTTCAGTGGTGATGGTAAGGCCTCTTCCTTTGCTTAATGTTGTCACTTGAAGTTAAAAAAAAAAAAAAAACACCCTGAGACAATTAATGATGTCAGAACAAGAAGCAAATACAGACTGAAATATTGAAAACTGGAAAGATAACTGGAAGGAAATAAATTATGAAACAGGAAACCTTTAGGAGATGGACTCAAATGCAGGTAGAGGTATTATCCTATCATGGGAAATTAACAATTTCATCATCTGAAACGAAGAAAAAAAGAAGAATAAAATAGATTTTGAAGAATAAATAGCTTAGAAAGGAAGAAATTGATGTAGCTCAAAGTATGTATGGATGTGAAAGTCACTCAGTCGTGTCTGACTCTTTGTGACACTGTGAACTGTAGGCCAACAGCCAACTCAGTCTATGGGATTTTCCTGGCAAGAATACTGGAGTGGGTTGTTGCCATTTCCTTCTCCAGGGAATCTTCCCAACCCAGATCTCCCACCTTTCAGCTAGACTCTACTGTCTGAGCCACCAGGGAAGCCCATAATGAAAGAAGAGAAAAGAGGAACAAAACAGATTTTGAAGAACAGATAGTTACGGAAGGCAGACATTGATTTAGCTCAAATTACATACCCTTCATTTTCTTGGAAGAATTAGAGGCAAATTTATCTTCTGAGAAGAGCTGGAGTATGACTTACGATATAATAGAACATTAACTATATTCAGTGTACTCAGAAAGAGTGGGGATTTCCCTGGTGGTCCAGTGGTTAAGAATCTGCCTTGTACTGCAGGAGATGTAGGTATGAATCCTGATTGGGGAGCTAAGAGCCCAGAAGACTCTGAGCAGCTAAGTCCATGTGCAGCAACTACTGAACCTGTGCTCTGGAGCCTGTGTGCCACAGCTAGAGAGTCTGTGCCCCACAACAAAAGATCCTGCATGCTGCAACTAAGACCTAATGCAGCCAAATAAATACATATTTTAAATGAAGTAAAATACTAAAAAAAAAATAGGCAGCAAGAGTAGGGAAGCTGGAGCCAAATAGCATAGATACCTTGAGATTTAAAAGGAAACTTGCAGCTTCCAATAGTTTGTACCTTACAATGAAAGGATTAGAAGATCTTTTGAAGTCAGAGGTACTCCAAATTTCCCATCACCTGATGACCAGTTTTATTTATATAATGCATGGAAAAGGGACACTTGAACAGAGAACATGAAAATGATTTTTTAAATGTTAAAAACCTCTATGGAAACATCTCAAGTCATCATCTCTTTATGGGGATATGTCACATTGGAAATTACATATGAACTCACCTTTAGAAATTTTTATGAACTTACCACATCTAAAAGACAAAATGGTTGCCTGAGGAAGCCTTACAAATGGCTCAGAAAAGAGAAGTGAAAGGCAAAGGAGAAAAGGAAAGATATGCCCATCTGAGCGCAGAGCTCCAAAGAATAACAAGAATATATAAAAAAGCCTTCCTCAGCAATCAGTGCAAAAAAATAGAGGAAAATAAGAGAATGGGAAAGACTAGAGATCTCTTCAAGAAAATTAGAGATACCAAGGGAACATTTCATGCAAAGATGGGCACAATAAAGGACAGAAACTGTCTCTTATACACATCTAGATGTGTATAAGAGACAGGCATATCTTTTATTTCAAGATATTACAAGCCCATCTTGTCCTTTTCCCATGCCAGCCTGATATCAGCCATTTCTCCAAATAGCCTTGGTTTCTGGTAGCAGAGAATGATTTAGAAACCAAGATGTGAGCAGTAGGTTAGCTCATTGTTACTTCAGAGACATTGATTACAGACTCTCTCAGAGGACAGAGCCAGTAATTCTAAGCTGGTGGCTCAGAGGTTAAAGCATCTGCCTCTAATGCGNTTGAGTGTATTGGGTAGGGGAAGCTTAAAATCAAAGAGAATATTGTGCTGAGGTACAAAGGTTCAGAACAGCAAATGGTACATTATCAGTGTTTGAGTGCTTTTTCTGGTAGGTGGTGTGGATACTGTTGGTTTTGAGCAGAGAGTAGCCTAAAGAAATTTTAGGAACTTTTTGGAAAGGTGAGTTTGCCATCAGTGTAGAGGACCAACGGGAAAGATGGATATGTGAATGAGGTCATATCTTCAAGACCTGAAGGCTCATTAGATTTAGAGAGTAATAAATAAATAAATAAATAAAGCAAGAAGACTGAGATTCTGTATTCATATAGGTTACTGGATAAAAAAGTGGGATTGTTGGCTAAGGTAGAGAACCCAGGCAGAGGAGCAGATTTGGGACAAAAGATGATGACCTCAGTTTTATAAATGTATTCATTTGACACACATTTATAAATGTATTCATTTGGGCACAAAGATATCCACAACTAGTTGGATGTATATGTCTGGTTCTGGGGATTAAATTAATAATGTTGGAATTATTAATGAAGTTATGGGACTAAATAAGTCTACTCAGAAAAGGCATGCAAAATAAAAAGATCCTCTGGGATATATGCAGCAAAGCAATCTCTTTGAAGTCAAAGATAGAAGCCAAATTTTAACAAGTTTGAGATGGCCCAGACAATGAGAATATGGGCATAGGGAGAAATGACCATAGAGAGAGGGTCAGAATAAGGGTCAGAATCTTGTTGTCATAGTGATTGTTTGTTTCAGTGGTGATGGTAAGGCCTCTTCCTTTGCTTAATGTTGTCACTTGAAGTTAAAAAAAAAAAAAAAAGAACCCTGAGACAATTAATGATGTCAGAACAAGAAGCAAATACAGACTGAAATATTGAAAACTGGAAAGATAACTGGAAGGAAATAAATTATGAAACAGGAAACCTTTAGGAGATGGACTCAAATGCAGGTAGAGGTATTATCCTATCATGGGAAATTAACAATTTCATCATCTGAAACGAAGAAAAAAAGAAGAATAAAATAGATTTTGAAGAATAAATAGCTTAGAAAGGAAGAAATTGATGTAGCTCAAAGTATGTATGGATGTGAAAGTCACTCAGTCGTGTCTGACTCTTTGTGACACTGTGAACTGTAGGCCAACAGCCAACTCAGTCTATGGGATTTTCCTGGCAAGAATACTGGAGTGGGTTGTTGCCATTTCCTTCTCCAGGGAATCTTCCCAACCCAGATCTCCCACCTTTCAGCTAGACTCTACTGTCTGAGCCACCAGGGAAGCCCATAATGAAAGAAGAGAAAAGAGGAACAAAACAGATTTTGAAGAACAGATAGTTACGGAAGGCAGACATTGATTTAGCTCAAATTACATACCCTTCATTTTCTTGGAAGAATTAGAGGCAAATTTATCTTCTGAGAAGAGCTGGAGTATGACTTACGATATAATAGAACATTAACTATATTCAGTGTACTCAGAAAGAGTGGGGATTTCCCTGGTGGTCCAGTGGTTAAGAATCTGCCTTGTACTGCAGGAGATGTAGGTATGAATCCTGATTGGGGAGCTAAGAGCCCAGAAGACTCTGAGCAGCTAAGTCCATGTGCAGCAACTACTGAACCTGTGCTCTGGAGCCTGTGTGCCACAGCTAGAGAGTCTGTGCCCCACAACAAAAGATCCTGCATGCTGCAACTAAGACCTAATGCAGCCAAATAAATACATATTTTAAATGAAGTAAAATACTAAAAAAAAAATAGGCAGCAAGAGTAGGGAAGCTGGAGCCAAATAGCATAGATACCTTGAGATTTAAAAGGAAACTTGCAGCTTCCAATAGTTTGTACCTTACAATGAAAGGATTAGAAAATCTTTTGAAGTCAGAGGTACTCCAAATTTCCCATCACCTGATGACCAGTTTTATTTATATAATGCATGGAAAAGGGACACTTGAACAGAGAACATGAAAATGATTTTTTAAATGTTAAAAACCTCTATGGAAACATCTCAAGTCATCATCTCTTTATGGGGATATGTCACATTGGAAATTACATATGAACTCACCTTTAGAAATTTTTATGAACTTACCACATCTAAAAGACAAAATGGTTGCCTGAGGAAGCCTTACAAATAGCTCAGAAAAGAGAAGTGAAAGGCAAAGGAGAAAAGGAAAGATATGCCCATCTGAGCGCAGAGCTCCAAAGAATAACAAGAATATATAAAAAAGCCTTCCTCAGCAATCAGTGCAAAAAAATAGAGGAAAACAAGAGAATGGGAAAGACTAGAGATCTCTTCAAGAAAATTAGAGATACCAAGGGAACATTTCATGCAAAGATGGGCACAATAAAGGACAGAAATGGTATAGACCTAACAGAAGCAGAAGATATTAAGAAGAGGTGGCAAGAATACACAGAAGAACTATACAAAAAAGATCTTCATGACCCAGATAACCATGATGGTGTGATCACTCACCTAGAACCAGACATCCTGGAGTTCAAAGTCAAGTGGGCCTTAGGAAGCATCACTACGAGCAAAGCTAGTAGAAGTTATGGAATTCCAGTTGATCTGTTTCAAATCCTAAAATATGATGCTGTTAAAGTGCTGCACTCAATGTGCAGCAAGTTTGCAACTCAATAGGCCAGGAAGTTTGGAAAATGCAGCAGTGGCCACACAACTGGAAAAGGTCAGTTTTCACTCCAATCCCAAAGAAAGGCAATGCCAAAGAATGTTCAAACTACTGCACAATTACACTCATCTCACACCCTAACAAAGTAATGCTCAAAATTCTCCAAGCTAGGCTTCAATAGTATGTTAATCAAGAACTTCCAGATGTTCAAGCTGGATTTAGAAAAGGCAGAGGAAACAGAGATCAAGTTGCCTACATCTGTTGGATCATAGAAAAAGCAAGAAAATTCCAGAGAAACATCTACTTCTGGTTCATTGACTACACTAAAGCGTTTGACTGTGTGGATGACAACAAACTGTAGAAAATTCTTTAAGAGATGGGAATTCCAGCCCACCTTACCTGCCTCCTGAGAAACCTGTATGCAGGTCAAGAAGCAGTGGTTAGAACCAGACATGGTAAAATGGACTGGTTCCAAACTGGGAAAGGAGTACGTCAAGGCCGTATATCGTCACCCTGCTTATTTAACTTCTATGCAGAGTATGTCATGTTAAATGCCAGGCTGGAGGAAGCACAAGCTAGAATCAAGACTGCAGAGAGAAATATCAATAAACTCAGATATGTAGATGACACCACCCTTACGGCAGAAAGCAAAGAACAACTAAAATGCCTCTTGATGAGGTGAAAGAAGAGAGTGAAAAAGCTGGCTTAAGGCTCAGCCTTCAAAAAAATGAAGATCATGACATTTGGTCCCATCACTTCATGGCAAATAGTTGGGGGGAAAATGGATACAGTGACAGATTTTATTTTATTGGGCTCCAAAATTACTGTGAATGGTGACTGCAGTCATGAAATTGAGATGCCTTTTCCTTGGAAAAAAAACTCTGACAAACCTAGACAGTATATTAAAAGACAGAGTCATCACTTTGTCAACAAAGTCCATATAGTCAAAATACGTTTTTTCTAGTAGTTATGTATGCATGTGAGAGCTGGAACATAAAGAAGGCTGAGTGCTGGAGAATTGATTCTTTTGAATTGTGATGGTGGAGGAGATTCTTGAGAGTCCCTTGGACTACAAGGAGATCAAATCAGTCAATCCTAAAGGAAATGAACCCTGAATATTCACTGGAAGGACTGATGCTGAAGCTGAACTGCCCATCCTTTGGCCATCTGATGCAAAGAACTGACTCATTGGCAAAGACCCTGATGCTGGGAAAGATTGAGGGCAGGAGAAGAGGGGGATGACAGAGGATGAGATGATTGCATGGCATCACTGACTCAGTGAACATGAGTTTGAACAAACTTGGGAGATAGAGAAGGGCAAGGAAGCCCAGCATGCTGCAGTCTATGGGGTTGCAAAGAGTCGGGCACAACTGAGCAACTGAACAAAGACAGTATCTAAATTACTTTTCATTCCAATTTTTTTACTTTTTTTGACATGCTTTTTTGTCTAGTCTTAGAATCCTAGGTCTAAGACAGTTGTTTTGTTTTTCCTATAAAATATTTCACAGAAAGGGATTCACTTGAAAACTGAGATAAAAATTTGAAGTGGCTCTGAGTTATGAACAAATTAAGACCAACTTCTACAATTCATCACATGAAACTTTCTACCAAACAAAATTCTGACTTTTATATATGTTTTTCTTTTACTTTGTAACTAATGAAGTAACTGCATCAACTCTGGTGCTTTAAAGTCCCTACTATACTCCAATTTTTAAAAAGTCCCTAAGTGTCTCTCCAAACACATATTCCTGTACTCTTAAGAGATGGATACATAACACAGTTATTCCTGAGGCAGGACTGATTCAGTCTGTGGGAGCAAAATTCATAAATGATTTCTTCAAGGATTAGATTTTAAATAAATTTCTAGGACCTTTCTGATGTTCATCATGGCAACCAATTTATATGTTTGCATTAATTTGTGAGAGAGTTTTGATCTGTACATCATCAATATGTAATTGAATTCTATTTGGTTGTGTTTTTATTTAATTTGCTACATAATTTGAGGCAAACATCAATTTTGACTGGCATTTTCAGTAAATTGACAGTTGTTTTACTTACATGACTGGTTATTTTGGCATTCGATATAAGCAAAACCTCCCTAGTGAGTCCAAGATAATTTATGATAGCATTGTACTTCATGTGTCAAGCCAAATCTTATTTAACTAGCTATTTCACATCTAGTGACAACAGTAGACATTACTAACTCATTAAAATTCAACATTGTGTCACACATGAAATCTCTTCATCACTTAACTTTAAAATAACCAGAACTATTGTATACAAATGAATATATGTATACTATTACAAGTGCTTTTGTAATGATTTTTCTAAGTAACTAAACCATAGAGAGTCCAAAAATAGATTTTTCCCCCCCTGGGATGATTTGAAGAGTGTACACAAAAGATGACATTCTTTACAAGAACGGAAGCAAATTGGTTTCATGTGCTTTCAGCACAGATTCTGGAATAAAAAATGACTGAAATAGACTTGGTCACTGATGGTACATATACTTTTATTTTTACCACCTAATTATTTTAATCATGGTTTGTGACAAGTAATTTTTACAGTTAAACACTGGAATATATACATACATATACATGTACATATATATATTCTTTTTTCCCATCTGTTACAAATTTCATTATGCCATTCTTACAAATAAGGAATTAGTTACTTTAGTCATAGAGCATCAGTCTCTTCAAAACACAGACAGAGAATGAAAGAGAACTTAAGAAAAACAACAGAACAATGGACTTCTTATATTCTTTGTTTAGGGTCACTTTGAAGCAAATCATTTCCTTGTCAAGCCTTCTTCCTGGCACCTAAGTCATATCTACAAATAGTTTCCATGATAACCATTTGCTTACATGGACACTTGAGGAACCTGTGGAACATTTTCCAGTTGCTTATAGAGAAACCCCAAAGTAGAAAGCAGAAGTTTTTTTGTTATCAGACTGACTGACTCCTATCTTGCCCCTTATAAAAGACCTTTTAAGTAAGCCTATTTTTGTCTGTAATCAAATACTCAAGAAGTGGCCCTTCAGTGATGTAAATGTACTTCCTTCCCCTGTTAGAATTCTTTCCCTAAAGCCAAGAGTCCTTTGTTGACCTTTAGCTCAACAACCATCTTGAAATGGCAGCTCTTATTCTGCTCTTCTGGGATGATAGTAATCTCTGAGCATGTATTCTAATATATAGTGATATGGTCGCCAGTGTTTCAAATACCAGTGGAAATGCAATTCTCTGCTATAAGGAAGCACTTATGAACTGGCAAGGAATAAATGGCTGCTGTCAGGAATAAGTATCTGTGGTATCAAAGCTCTGGCAGACATACATGCTTAGAAGTTAATGAATTTCTTCCACACCTACCTTTGTGATACTGTATCTAGAAATTTGCCGTGTGTTTTTGCAAATATATAGTGCCTGGGAAATCATAAGAACAAATGAGATTTAACTTTGACATTTATTAAGACTTCATTTTGGTAGAGAAGACTCGTTTAGGAAAACCTGAAAACATATTTATCCATGCTCACCACTGTACATGTTTGCCAAGTCATCAATACTTTAACCAAGACCATGGTTCATTTGTAAGATATTTTACATTGGAAGCTTCTGGTGTATCTATAGCACAACAGTATTAAATATAAAATGAAGAAAAAGATGTATGAGTGATTATACCCAGAAATACCTGTCAAAAACTTTTTTTTTTTTTAATCCTCATACTTTTGACTTAATTTTTTGATTGCTTTTTGGAATTTTCATTTTTAGGAACAGTCAGGAACTTGTTTAAATGAGTATGTTCTTCCTCAGTTTAAATGTGAAACCCAATTCCTGTATGCAGTCTAACTATATATCTGATAATTAGAGGAAGGGGAAAGTAGACAGTCTTTTTTAGGTGTTAACACCAGAGAAATTTCATCATCCAACAAGGAACAAAATCTGTCTAGAAAGATAAATTGAATTACCTGTTGCCAACAGTTCAAAGAAATCAGAGCAAGATTAGTATTAATGACAAAACAAACATGTTTCATTGTCTTAAGCACAAATGAAGTACAGAATATCTATACTCCACTGAAGATCAAAGGATAATTTTCGATGTAAGTGTAGCATTCTTTCCAAAAAGCATGAGAAAACTAAGAAAATGAGGCATTCAAATTTCATTTTTTTTCCTAGTGTGATTCTTTAATAAAGACCAATTGAAATTCTTTTTGGAAGGTGTCATGTTTAGGTGTTGAAATGTATAATCTTATTATTACAGACTTTGCAACAGTAAAATATCCTTTTCAGTGTATGTTCTGACTTGTTAGTATTGGAATAGAGACATTGTAGGAAAAAAAAAATTGAAACTATCAAAGTAGAGCTATAGGAGAACAAAAAAGTCCTGCAGACACTGTCATAACTGGAATTTTACCCTCTCTGAACTGGGCAGCAATAAATAAGGGCATTTTTCATATCACTCTTGTTCTAAGAAAGCCAAGACAGGAGTGTCCTTAAGAGGATACTGTTTATCTGCTCCAAAAAGGAGGCTGTTTGGATATGGAGTAGGCAGCTTGACCTTAAGACCTTATCTTTTGGAATCTCTTTTCCATCTTCTATCATCACCACATTCTCACCTGTCAGTGAAAATTCACTTTCTCAAACATATCCTGATCTCTCATCCCCAGGGACCATCTATTAATGTGGTTTTCACTGCAATGCCTGCTCTTCCTTCTCGACTTCTCTTTTTCCTTTTCTCCCATCTTAAAAAAAAAAAAAAATTACTATTCTCATTACAGAGACTTTCTTGACCTCAAGTTACCCTCCCCAGACTGGGATAGATTCTCCTCTTTCGTATATTCTAGTCACTAAACCATATTACTATTGTAACTTTTGCCAACCCCATTCCCTCTTAGATTGAGAATAAAAATTTGCTGAATGTTGTAAGATCAAACTTTCCTGAAAGTTTTCAATCCTGATCCACAAATGGAAACATTTCCACTTAATCATTTCAGTTTGCTAACAGGTGTTTTATAATGTGTGAGGGGTAGATATTGGGCATATTCATCTGTTCAATGTATCTTTACCTTTCAAGACCACTAGTGACATGAAATGACCACAGACTACAGACTACAGACCACAGACTACAGTCATCATCCAATAAAATAATACCAGATAAGGCTGAGGAACAAACAAGCCTATGGGTTTAATATCACAGTGTCTTGTTGCCTTATGTTTCTTTCCTATGTTTAAAGGTATATGTAAATAGAGATGGAGTACATCATGAGAAACACTGGGCTGGAAAAAGCACAAGCTGGAATCAAGATTGCCGGGAGAAATATCAATAACCTCAGATATGCAGATGACACCACCCTTATGGCAGAAAGTGAAGAGGAACTAAAAAGCCTCTTGATGAAAGTGAAAGTGGAAAGTG
>SJYX01008014.1:72577-91128 GCA_006410675.1 Oreotragus oreotragus | reverse complement strand
CCACCTCATGCGAAGAGTTGACTCATTGGAAAAGACTCTGATGCTGGGAGGGATTGGGGGCAGGAGGAGAAGGGGATGACTGAGGATGAGATGGCTGGATGGCATCACCGACTTGATGGATGTGAGTTTGAGTGAACTCTGGGAATTGGTGATGGACAGGGAGGTCTGGAGTGCTGCAATTCATGGGGTCACAAAGAGTCGGACACAACTGAGTGACTGAACTGAACTGAAATAGAGATGGAAGGCAAGACCAAAAGGTCAAGATGTAGTTTCATCCCCTTCTCCATACTCCCCTACTCCTGGGGAAGAAACAATGTTAAAATTATCTCAGTTTTATTTCTAATACTAAATTCCCCCTTCGGTATTCTTAGGTATCTAAGGGATCAAAATGGAAAGGAAGGGAATTTTACAGATCAAATTTAAAATTACATCCATAAGTATGATATTGTTATTAATTTTATGGCTAATCTGGAAATATTTGGAACAATCTTTTCCCTAGTTCTTTATTGTCTGTGTGCATGCTCAGTCATGTCCAACTCTTTGTGACTCCCCTAGACTGTAGCCCACCAGGATTCTCTGGTAAGAATGCTGGAGGGGATTTCCATTTCCTCCTCCAAGGGATCGTCCTGACCCAGGGATTGAACTTGCGTCTCTTGCATCGTCTAAATTGGCAAGTGGAGTCTTTACCACTGTGCCACCTGGGAAGGGCAGTTCTTTATTATAAAACTTAACTGTTATATCACAAAAGTGTATTTCATTTCAGGGGTATTGATTATTCATGTCCCCAGATCACTGAACTGAAAAAGATAGTTATTATAAAATATTTTATTTATAAACCAATCTACTGCCATTTAAACTATTCTCAGATTCAGAAATGAAAACTAGCTATGAAAAATATTTTAGGCAGTTTAAGTAGATCACACATTCATGAGGTTAAAAGAATATTGTTGCTGTATTGCTATGTAATTTGAAAAATATATCACAAATTAAAGTCTTAGACATAAAATAAGTGCATTACTCTGATGTAATAGAACATCCCTCAGAAAGAACTAGAGTTTGAATTAATAAGCACTTCCTTTTCATTTATTTATTCTGTCCCTGTATGGTATAGAATCTTTACAATATGGTACTCACTTTAAACTGACTAGTTATACAATGGTGAATAAGAGATGCTTCTTCTTACCATTAAGTCTTTTAAATGGTTAAATATGTGGCCAGATATTTGTGGGGAAAAAAATTTTTTTTTCTCTTAGCTTTTACCTGCTATAAATCACTACTATTGCTATAGATTTTCTATGTGTGTAAAAGATGTTAAAAGAGCACTTTGAAGGGGAGCATGAGTTTGCTAACAGAGACGGGCATGAGACGGGCAGGAGACCAGAACCTGAAGAACCTTGTGAAACATGGCATGCAGTTTTAATTATATTCCAAATACAGTGGGAAACTCTTAAAGGGTTTTAAGTAGAGAAAGATCTACTTTTAAGATTTGCATCTTAAAATGAATACTTAAGCTGCTACAAAGAGCGTGAACAGAGGTAGAGGGCAGTGTTAGGAGGTCACTGCAGTGAGGAGAAATCTGTGGCTGGGGCAGTAAAATGGAGGTAAAGATGGTTGGGGAATGGATTTGAGATCTTTATTCTGGACTTAAGTCATAGGCTTCTGATTAATTAGTCAAGTAGGATTAGGGAAGAAAAACAATCAAGGTTTCCAGCTTGAACAACAAAACAAATATTGATAACCATTTTTCTGATAAAAGGAAGATGGAAGAGAAAAAATCATTCATTTATTTATTGGACATTTTATATTCAAAATATCTATGAGCAATCCAAATGAATGTGTCAGATAGGACTTGACATGTTTGGCTTGCATTAGTTCAGTTTAGTTCAGTTTAGTTGCTCAGTTGTGTCCAACTCTTTGCGACCTCATGAATCGCAGCACACCAGGCCTCCCTGTCCATCACCAACTCCAGGANGGCTGCCGTCTGTGGGGTCGTACAGAGTCGGACACGACTGAAGCGACTTAGCAGCAGCAGCAGCAGCAACAGTTTTGTACATCACCCTTCTCACTACCCCAGTCCTGGCACCCAGGGATGCTTGTACGTATATACATAAAATGTAGAGATAATGTCTCTACAACGCTGCCTTTACCAGAATGTCACCTACCTGAAATCACACATTCTGTAGCCTTTTCAGATCAGCTGGTTTGACGGAGTGAAATCCATGCATTGAAGGTTCATCCGTATCTTTTTTTATGGCCCAGTAGCTCGGTTCTTCTTTATCACTGAGTACTCTTCCATTATCTGGAATGACCGTAGTTTATTTATCCATCTGGCTGCTGGGGAATATCTCAGATTCTTCCAAGTTTGGACCATGATTGCTAGAGATACTATAAACACTGGTGTGTGGATTTTTGTGTGGCCACAAGTTTTCAGCTCCTTTGGGTAATTACTCAGGAGTGTAATTGCTGGAATCTACTGTGTTCGTCACATCCTGTGCAAGGGAGGACTCTGGATTTTCTTCTTGAATACCCAAACAGTGGTATGCCTCGGGAATGACAACACACTTGGCAAAATTAGGCTTCTGAATTCAGGGGCGATGTGTTTGCCAAAGGGATTAATCACACCTATTTTTAGGATAGCATTTCTGGCAGGAGAAGCAAGGCAAGGGAGGAAGCATTTGAAAATGCCCACTTCTCCACAGACCAGCCAATCCTAAAGGAGATCAACCCTGGATATTCATTGGCAGGACTGATGCTGAAGCAGAAACTCCAGTACGTTGGCCACCTGATGTGAGGGGCCAACTCACTGAACAAGACTCTGATTCTGGGAAAGATTGAGGTCAGGAAGAGAAGGGGACGTCAGAGGATGAGATGGTTGGATGGCATCACCGACTCCATGGACATGGGTTTGAATGAACTCCAGGAGATAGTGAAGGACTGGGGAGCCTGGCATGCTGCAGTCCATGGGGTCACAAAGAGTCAAACATGGCTTAGAGAGTGAACAGTTTCTCCCCAGACCAGCTCACTGACGTCAGTTGCTTGGACAAGGCTCTTATTTGAGACAGATCTACCTTCATACACAGCCATGCTTCCGTAGTTCTACCTCTGAGAACTTAAAAGAATTAGACGAATCTAATATATCACGAATGCTCCACAAAATTACATCTGATCCCCTGTCCTCTCTCTTCTTTTCTGTACATGCNACGTCAGTTGCTTGGACAAGGCTCTTATTTGAGACAGATCTACCTTCATACACAGCCATGCTTCCGTAGTTCTACCTCTGAGAACTTAAAAGAATTAGACGAATCTAATATATCACGAATGCTCCACAAAATTACATCTGATCCCCTGTCCTCTCTCTTCTTTTCTGTACATGCAATTTTTTTTCCCCCTACATTATCACAGACTTTCCCCACCAAAGCTTCTCTCCTGGAGAAAAATGGTTGGATTTAATTTTCTGTATATCTAATCCTAAGATTGGAAAGTTAATCCCACAGTACTGTTTAGATAAGCTGTTGGGTTTTCTTTGGCAAATTCAAGAATTTGGAAATCGTCATATATTCCTGATGTGTTTCATATAAAAGATGAAAGGGCAGGAGCATGTTTGGTTATTCTCTAATTTCTGGCATGGCTGCAAAGTAGCTCTACCGCATTCGTCTGCTGTGACTGTTGTTTAGCCATTTAGTCATGGCCGAAACTCTTTGCGACCTCATGGACTGTAGCCTACCAGGCTCCTTTGTCCCTGGGACTTCCCAGACGAGAATACTGGAATGTATTGCCATTTCCTCCTCCAGGGGATCTTCCTTACCCAGGGATCAAACCCACATCTCCTGCATTGGCAGGCAGATTCTTTACCCTCTGGGCCACCAGGGAAAGAGACATAAATGGCTTACAAGAGGCTTCCCAGATGGCGCAGTTGGCAAACAGTCCACCAGTCAGTGCAGGAGACCCACGAGACGCAAGTTTGATCCCTGGTTCGGGAAGATTCCTTGGAGGAGAAAATGGAAAACCTACTCCAGTGTTGTTGCTGGGGAAATTCCATGGATAGAGGAGCCTGGCCGGTCCTGGAGTTTCAAAGAGTGGAACATGAGCGAGTGATTCAGAACACATGCAAATAGCTAATAAATAAATTCTTCTTCCATCATTGAAAGATCTCAGCTTCCATGCCCGCACGGCACACTGCATGCCCAGCATGAGAATGAAATGAAATTCACTCCCAAAGCATGCCGCTGGGGAGTTTCACAACAGCAGCTACACAGAGAAGACCCTAAGAATTTGGGATCTTCAGGCGATCAGAACCCCAAGTAATCAAGTTAGACTACGATGCTGCTAAGTCACTTCAGTCGTGTCCAACTCTGTGTGACCCCATAGACGGCAGCCCACCAGGCTCCCCAGTCCCTGGGATTTTCCAGGCAAGAATACTGGAGTGGGTTGCCATNCTCAGCTTTCTTCACAGTCCAACTCTCACGTCCATACATGACCACTGAAAAAACCATAGCCTTGACTAGATGGACCTTTGTTGGGAAAGTAATGTCTCTGCTTTTCAATATGCTATCTGCTGCTGCTGCTAAGTCACTTCAGTCGTGTCCGACTCTGTGTGACCCCATAGACGGCAGCCCACCAGGCTCCCCAGTCCCTGGGATTCTCCAGGCAAGAATACTGGAGTGGGTTGCCATTTCCTTCTCCAATGCATGAAAGAGAAAAGTGAAAGTGAAGTCGCTCAGTCTGTCCGACTGTTAGCGACCCCATGGACTGCAGCCCACCAGGCTACTCCGTCCATTGGATTTTCCAGGCAAGAGTACTGGGGTGGGGTGCCATTGCCTTCCCCGAATATGCTATCTAGGTTGGTCATAACTTTGGCTTGCATGAGAACTGCTAAATCCTGAAAAAATACCTCAGACCATGAGATTCAGGTCTTATCAGGTGACGTAGAGAAGAAAAAAAGTCTTGGATTCCGACACTAAGGTCCTTCAGATTATATCCCAAATACAACCACTTCTCTTCACCTAATCTTTACTACCATAGTCATCTCTCACTTGCATTATTTCAAACCACAAATCATCTCCCACCTATTTTTACTCTTCTTTCCTACAACCTATCATTATTATTTATTTAATACTTTATTGGTCAGAGGATTTTTGCAGAAACTAACACTTGTGACTGGCTGGCAATTTGTTATGTAAATGAATATTGAAACACACACCAGTCAATAACATTTGGGTAACAAAAGACAAGTAAAAAATGATCCTGAAGAAAACTAAGTCAGATGTGCCCCAAACTCTCCTTAGATTACAAAATGAGGTCCTTACAGTGACAAGTAAGACCCTATCTGATCTGGCCCACAGTTAGATCTTGGGCTTAATCTCCTTCTATGCTCCCCTAGATCTTCTCTGCTCCAACCAGGCATGCTGCTCACCTCACTACTGCCAAATCCACCAGATGTGCTCCTGCTCCAAGCCCTTTGATCCTAGTATTCCTCTGTCTGGAGCACTCTTCTCCTAGAATTGTATGTGCCACTCATATATGAACTCAATGATTTCTGCAACCACTCAGGATCATTTTTATGAGGGGTGTGACCTTTGTTGTTATACAGGATCAGAATAATAAAAGGGCTCATATTCTGGATTAATGTTCTCCTGTTGTCTTAAAATGCTGAACAATATCTGAACAAAGGCCCTGTACTTTCATTTTTGCTCCTGCTCCTAGAAGTTCCATAATCAGTTTTGTAACCGACAGCTCTAATCCACTCCATTTTCTTTACCCTCCATCTGGGTATAGTTATTTCTCCACAATACCTATCAACTTCTAATTTATCAGAAACAATTATTTTATTTTTGTCTCCCTCTATCAAAATTTCATGGGAATAAGATATTACAAATATTTTTCACTGTTGTGTCTCCACTGCCTATATATCTGGCACATTATAGGTTCTTAGTAAGGATTTTTGAATGAAAGAATAAATTAATGATTAAATGAACACAAGAATTAAGAGAGAGTAGGAAGTAAATGGGAGAAGGCAATGGCAACCCACTCCAGTACTCTTGCCTGAAGAATCCCATGGATGGAGGACCCTGGTAGGCTGCAGTCCATGGGGTCATGAAGAGTCGGACATGACTGAGCGACTTCACTTTCACTTTTCACTTTCATGCATTGGAGAAGGAAATGGCAACCCACTCCAGTGTTCTTGCCTGGAAAATCCCAGGGATGGGGGAACCTGGTGGGCTGCCATCTGTGGGGTCACACAGAGTCGGACATGACTGAAGCGACTTAGCAGCAGCAGCAGGAAGTAAATGAGACTTTGATAAAAGAAGTGTATGGGAGAAAAATCAAGTGTTTTTCCAATGAAAATGCAGAGAAAAGTTTTTCAAACGGAAGAGTAGTTAAATGTGGTGAAAACTACTAAAGGGTCAAGTAAGATGATCTACTTCTGCTTTATTGACTACGCCAAAGCCTTTGACTGTGTGGATCACAACAAACTGTGAAAAATTCTTAAAGAGATGGACATACCAGACCACATAATACGCCTCCTGAGAAACCTGTATACAGGTCAAGAAGCATCAGTTAGAACCAGGCATGGAACAATAGACTGGTCCCATATTAGGGAAGGAGTACATCAAGGCTGTATATTGTCACCCTGCTTATTTAATTTATATGTAGAGTACATCATGCAAAATGTCCAGCTGGATGAAGCACAAGCTAGAATCAAGTTTGTCGGGAGAAATGTTGATAACCTCAGATATACAGATGACACCACCCTTAAGGCAGAATGTGAAGACCGACTAAAGAGCCTCTTGATGAAAGTGAAAGAGGAGAGTGAAAAAAATTACTTAAAATTCAACATTCAAAAAACTAAGATCATAGCATCTGGCCCCATCACTTCTTGGCAACTAGATGGTGAAACAATGGAAACAGTGACAATCTTTATTTTCCTGGGTTCCAAAATCACTGCAGATGGTGACTGCAGCCTTGAAGTTTAAAGACACTTGCTTCTTGGAAGAAAAGCTATGACCAGTCTAGAAAGCATATTAAAAAGCTTTGCCAACAAAGGCCATCTAGTCAAAGTTATGCTTTTTCCAGTAGTCATGTATGGATGTGAGTTGGACCAGAAAGAAACCTGAACACTGAAGAATTGAAGCTTTTAAAGTGTGATATTGGAGAAGACTCTTGAGAGTCCCTTGGACTGCAAGGATATCAAACCTGTCAATCTTAAAGGAGATCAGACCTGTCAATCATAAAGGAGGTCAACCCTGAATATTCATTGGAAAGACTGATGCTGAAGCCCAAAACTCTGGCCAGCTGATGTGAAGAACTGACTCATTGAAAAAGACCTGATGCTGGGAAAGACTTAAGGAAGGAGGGGGAGAGGACAGTACAGGATGAGATGGTCGGATGGCATCACCAATTCAATGGACTTGAATTTGAGCAAGCTCCGGGAGTTGATGATGGACAGGGAAGCCTGTTGTGCTGCAGTCCATGGTGTCCCAAAGAGTCATATAGGACTGAGCAACTGAACTAACTGGAACTAACTGGCTGAATATGGTCTTTGCTGTTTATCTTTTTTCTTTTTTTCTGGAGAGGGGCTTTCCAGGTCATGCTAGTTGTAAAGAAACTGATTTCCAATGCGGGAGACACAAGAGATGAGGGTTCCATTCCTGGATCTTAGAAGACCCCCTGGAGTAGGGAATGGCAACGCATTCCAGTATTCCTGCCTGGGAAATTCCATGGACAGAGGAGCTGGCAGGCTACAGTCCATGGGGCCACAATGAATCAGACACGACTGAGCACACACATTTCTTTTTTCAATAATATTTATTTATTTAGCTGTGACAGATCATATTTGCAGCTGGTGGTATCTTTAATCTTCCTTGTGGCATGTGGGATCTTTAGTTGTGGCACATGGGCTCTAGTTCTCTGACCAGAGATGGAACCAGGCCCACTACAGTGGGCGCTCAGAGTCTTAGACACTGGACCACCAGGGAAGTCCTGCTTTTGATCTTGAGAAGAGCAATCTACATCAGCATGATGGTGGGGGGTCAAAGAGAAATGGGAGTGAAATGGAGAATAAATAGGAAATTAGGAAGAATTGTTTTTTAATAGATTAGAAAAATCTCTAGGATCTTGGTCTATTTATCATGTACATTCATGTATCTATCTAAATAAAAAGCCTAATGGTACTCTTGTAAGACTAACCCTCATAAAATTTATTTTTTATCCTAATTCTATAAACTCATATTTTTTACACTATACTTTAATCTCCATTATATTTAATACTTCTGAGGGAGAAGATGAAAAAGTATCAATATTTTCTCTGTACTTAGGAGCTTGTAATATAATTATGGAAATAAGGAAAAAATTAAATATTTCAAGGCCACATAGAAAAATGTCACCATGTTACACATCATGAATGATTTGTAACAACAAGAATTGCATTTAAGGTTTCAGAGGAAAAAAAAATTACTCAGACTGTGGTGGTTAAACAAAGCTTTAAAATAAAGGTAGACTTTAAGTCATGTGAAAGAAGGAATAACGTGTATGCAGATAGAAAAAGATTTAAAGGAATAAGTTTAGGAAAAATTAGAGGATTAGAAAATGTAAAGTTGATTGAGGGAGGCAGACTTTGAGCTAAATTGGTCTGGCATGGAGGGTGTAAGAAGATAAGAAATTGGATAAAGTAGATAGGAAATATATACATGACTGTAGGAGCAACATGGTACAATAAAAATAGTATGTACTTTGGAGTCATAGAGATATATATTTTTATCTTATTGCTTCTCCCAATTAACTAACTTCAGGAAGAACTTAGAGTCTTCCACCTACAATATGGCATAATGCTACTTAACTTATAGATTTGATATAATAGGGTTACATTCACTAAAGTAACTAATTCAGTGTACATGGTATATAATTAGTTCCCATTACAGATAAATTAAATGTTTAAAATCTGCAATTTAATGTCTAGGTAGAGGAGAATTATAAAAGATTTCTAAATAGGCAAGCAATATATTCAAAAGTGGGCATTTTTTCAAAGATTAATCTGCTTTCATTGTGCAGGAAAAGTAGAAGACACAATCTTGGTTAGAAACATTCTACTCACTTAGGTGAGTAGCAATTATTCAACTAATAGCTTAGTTCTGCTCCATATATAAATGATATTCTAATCTATATATATATGCCTAAACTATTGATTCCATCAAATGTTTTATTTTCTTAATGATTAAAAGGGCAGGTATTATATGTACAACTTGATGAATTTTACCAAGGGTACAAACCTGTATGCATACAACCCAAATTCAGATATTGGACATTATTAGCCCCTCAGAAATCTTCTTGGTGCCACACAGCACTTCCCTTCTACAAAAGATTTCATTAAAAAATTTTTTATTGCATTTTAACTTTTTATTTTATATTAGAGTATAGCCAGTTAACAATGCTGTAATAATTTCAGGTGGACAGCAAAGGGACTCAACCATATATTAACATATACATATATCCATTCTCCTCCAAACTCTCCTCCCATCCAGGTTGCCACATAACCCTGAGTGGAGTTCTCTATGCTGTACAGTAGGTCCTTGTCAGTTATCCATTTTAAATGTAACAGAGTTTACATGTCTATCCAAAACTCTTTATCTCTTCCCCAGTTCTTCTTCCCTGGCAACCGTAAGTTCATTCTCTAAGACTGTGAGCCTGTTTCTGTTTCGTAAATCAGTTCATTTGTATCGTTTCTTTCTAGATACTGCATATAAGGGATGTCACACCATATTTCTTCTCCATTATTCAGTTACCATCATCATATTGTTTGGCTTGGTTTTGCATTTTATATAGATAAAATCACATAGCATTTACTCTTCAGTGCATAGCTTCAAAACCTTATAACGGTAAGACTTTCTTCTTGCTGCGTGTGTGCTATTCCATTGCATGACTATATTACAATACATTTAATAAATGATAAATATAGGTTTCCAAATTTTGGTTGTTATAAATAATGCTGCTGTAAACATTTTTGTACATGTTATTTGGTGCACAAGTATATGCACTTCTACTGAGCAAATTCCTTGAAACTGAATTACTGAATCATGCAGCTGACAGTGTCTCAGATCATGAACTCCTCATTGCCAAATTCGGACTTAAACTGAAGAAAGTAGGGAAAACCAATAGACCATGCAGGTATGACTTAAATCAAATCCCTTACAATTATACAGTGGAAGTGACAAATAGATTCAAGGGACTAGATCTGATAGAGTGCCTGAAGAACTAACGATAGAAGTTCATGATATTGTACAGGAGGCAATGATCAAGACCATCCCCAAGAAAAAGAAATGCAAAAAGACAAAATGGTTGTCTGATGCGGCCTTACAAATAGCTGAGAAAAGAAGAGAAACAAAAGGCAAAGGAGAAAAGGATAGATGTACCCATTTGAATGCAGAGTTTCAAAGAAAAGCAAGGAGAGATAAGAAAGCCTTCCTCAGTGATCAATGCAAATAAATACAGGAAAACAATAGAATGGGAAAGACCAGTGATCTCTTCAAGAAAATTAGAGATACAAAGGGAATATTTCATGCAAAGATGGGCTCAATAAAGGACAGAAATGGTATAGACCTAACAGAAGCAGACTATATTAAGAAGAGGTAGCAAGACTATATAGAAGAACTGTACAAAAAAGATCTTCATGATCCAGATAACCATGATGGTGNTCAAGAAAATTAGAGATACAAAGGGAATATTTCATGCAAAGATGGGCTCAATAAAGGACAGAAATGGTATAGACCTAACAGAAGCAGACTATATTAAGAAGAGGTAGCAAGACTATATAGAAGAACTGTACAAAAAAGATCTTCATGATCCAGATAACCATGATGGTGTGGTCACTCACCTAGAGCCAGAAATCCTGGAATGGAAACTCGGGCCTTAGGAAACATCACTACAAACAAAGCCAGTGAAGGTGATGGAATTCCAGTTGAGCTGTTTCAAATCCTAAAAGATGATGTTGTGAAAGTTCTGCACTCAAGATGCTATCAAATTTGGAAAACTCAGCAGTGGCCACACAACTGGAAAATATCAGTTTTCATTACAATGCCAAAGAATATTCAAACTACTGCACAATTGCAATCACCTCACACACTAGCAAAGTAATGTTCAAAATTCTCCACGCCAGGCTTCAGCAGAGGAACCAGAGATCAAATTACCAAAATCTGTTGGATCATCAAAAACGCAAGAGTTTCAGAAAAGCATCGACTTCTGCTTTACTGACTACACCAAACCCTTTGACTGTGTGGATCACAACAAACTAAAAAGCAGAGACATTACTTTATCAACAAAGGTCCATCTAGTCAAAGCTATGGTTTTTCCATAGTCATGTATGGATGTGAGAGTTGGACTATAAGGAAAGCTGAGCATCAAAGAATTGATGCTTTTGAAATGGTATTGGAGAAGACTCTTGAGATTCCCTTGGACTGCAAGGAGATCCAACCAGTCAATCTTAAAGGAAATCAGTCCTGAATATTCATTGGAAGGACTGATGCTGAAGCTGAAACTCCAATACTTGGCCACCTGATGCTAAGAACTGACTAATTGGAAAAGAGCCTGATGGTGGGAAAGATTGAAGGCAGAAGGAGAAGGGAATGACAGAGGATGAGGTGGTTGGATGGCATCACTGACTCAATGGACATGAGTTTGAGCAAGCTCCAGGAGATGGTGATGGACAGGGAAGCCTGGCGTGCTGCAGTCCATGAGGTCACAAAGAGTCAGACAGGACTAAGTGACTGAACTGAACTGAGGTTGTTTCAAGGAGTTTCTATTAGGAATATCAATCAAGATGGTTTATAGATAAAGTTTCTAGAAGACAGCATATTGAAGATACTACTTTCTAGAATGGTTTGTGTAGAAGGAGTATATTTTATAACTTTATGGAAAGCAAAAGTGTCTTTAAAATTGTAATAAACCACTAAACACAAAGAAAAAGTTTGAAAAGTTGACCTTCCTTAAAATTAAGAATTTCAGTCACCTTTCACTCCAGTATTCTTGCCTGGAAAATCTTGTGGACAGAGAAGCCTGGTGGGCTGCAATCCATGGGGTCGCAAAGAGTTGGATACGACTGAGCAACTAACACTTAAGAGAGTGAAGAGACACAGAGAGAGAACATGCTTTGAATTCATTTATCCAACAAAAGACTCATATCCAGAATATCTGAAAACTGATTAACACATCAATAAGAGAAAACGAACAATCCAGCTTAAAAAAAAAAAAAAAGAAAAGGAGGCCCAAAAATCAAACAGACACCTCACCCAAGGAGCTATCCAAATGGCTGTGAATGAAAAGGCACCTCACTTAGTCATCAGGACAATGCAAATTAAATTCATAGTGAAAAACAACTACACTCACCAAAATATATAAAGGAGAAAAGTTGACAACACCGTGTATTGGTAAGAAGACAGAGCAACAGTGACTCACATGCACTGATGATGGGAATGTAAGTTGATACAACCGTGTTCATTCATTTTTTTTAATACCATGTGGGTCAAGCAAAGCAGCTGAGAACTAAATCTAGCTAGAACTGCAGATTTGCAGCCTCTGACAGCTCCTTTATGTAACAGATATGGACCCTGAGGCACAGAGAAGTTAATTGAAGTTTAATTCAAGGTCAAATAGCTAGAACCCATACCTCCTAACTGCTCAAGTGGTGTTTTTCCTGCCACACGGTGTGGTTTTCTCTAAATGACTAGGCAGGAAATGAAGAGTAAAGTATAAGGCTTTGAAATTTAACATATTTCACATTGTGCAAGTAAAATCCATTTCATACGATCTTAAATGAATAAAAGGAATTTAAATCAAATTGATTTCAATTCTGCTAAGGAAGTTTTAGGCTTAAAATAATAATAATAGTAAGCCTAGAACCATCTATTAGAGATTAGAAGTTAGAAAGTTCAAACACAAAAGCCTTTCATAAAAAGATATCTGGGTATTAGTCATCATTGTTTTCATACATTTGAAAGAACTTAATAACCCACTTAATTATTTTTTTTTCTGGAGTACAAATGAACTGTTCCAAAAAGATCAATTAAATAATAGGAGCAAGAGGTGTCTTTTTATCATAGGAGTTTCTTGTGAATTTACTGCATTAAAGTTAATTCCCTTGCTATTACTGAGGAAATAGTATGGTCGTGTTGGAGTTTTAAAATGTCTATTGATGCAGGAACAGAATTTCTTGGCAGATTAAACAATAGATTCTTTGGGAACACCAAAGTAGTCTTAAAAAACGATCATCTTCTTTAAATTGTTACATCTTTAACCAGAAAGAGAAGTTTTGTCCCACTGCAAAAATGCTTTTATTTCACACCTAGTAAGATAAATTATTATTTTCTCTTGCATGGGAATTTTAATATATAAAACCCTGAATAATACAGTCATAATTTTAAATTCATAGAAATAAAATTAAGGATAGTTAAAAATGACTACTTCAGACTTTTTCCAGTTAAATGTCTCTCCCATCCATTGAGTAGAAGTTCCATCTGCTTTTAATTAAAATAAATTATCTGAAGCTAGTAAATCAGAGAGACCATATAAAAGCCTTTAAAATGTCCAGTGAGCATCTCTAAATTTCTCACAAAATAATACTGAAAATTTTCACCTCAGTGATGAAATTCTACCCATCATGTAAACAATAAATGCAAGAGCCTGCAAAAAATAAATAAATAACAAGTGGAGGGCTCTTATTGTGGGACAACAAAAGAGCATACACTTTTCCACAGAAATTAGTTCACGTATAAAATGATCTACTGTGCTTTCCACAATGTGGCAATACTAAATGTGTTAGCTGTATAAAGGGCAAGGAGCCAACACATCTGAGAGAGCAAAAAGAAGGAAATGAATTTCTGTGGCACACTGAGCAAAACTTTTATTCACTATTATTAATCCTTCACTTTGATGCAGAATGTATTCAATCATTATTCCTTTTCAAGAAAATGCTCTCAGCTTTTTTACACAGTAATTGTAAGACATTTTTTTAGACATTAAATATCTGCTTTAAAATGCTTAGAACAACTACCTACACTCATTTGAATCCCTTTACTGCCAAAGAGTTGGAGGGGAGAAAAGTAGCCTGATAGAGTTAGGCTAAATAATTTATTTCCTCCTAATATTTAACAACCAGGCATAGACAGGTACAGGCACAAACTAGATCTTTAATGTCTTGCCAGTATTTTCAACATGTTAATGGCTCTATAATATTGAAAACATGGTTTCAGATGTCTGTAATTGGTCAACATACTAAAAGGAGCATTGCAATTTCACTGTAACCTAAAGCTCTAATCCTTTTATTTTTCTTCTTTTCTGTCCCTCTTTTCACTTTCAAGAATTGCACAAACATACAGTCAAATACAGATAAAGTCACACAATAAAGGCAGGAGTCCAGCATGTTATCAATTCATTTTAGGATGCCATATCATTTTACATTTTTTTTAACCCTTTAAGTGGACAGATACATGTTCTTTTATCAATAATTTCTTTTTTTTAAAGGGTGTTTGCAGATGTGTTGGGCTTCCCTGATGGCTCAGCAGGTTAAGAATCTGCCTGCAATGAAGGAGACGCAGGAGACATGGGTTTGACTCCGAGGTTGGGAGTTCTCCTGTAGGAAGAAATGGCAACCACTCCAGTATTCTTGCCCAGAAAATCCCGTGGACAGAGGAGCCTGGTGAGCTACAGTCCAAAGGAACACAGAGTTTGACACAACTGAGCACACAAGGCAAGATCTTAAATGAAAATGCAATAATATTTCATTGTGTAGTTGTGCTGTTTAGTACACTTGCTGCAGATGTGTTTATTTACTTTTTAATCTTTATTTGGCTGCATCAGGTCTTAATTACAACATTCAGGATCTTTCCTTGTGGCTGTCTAGTTGTGATGATCTGGTTCAGTATTTTGGCTCAAAGGCATAGTTGCCCTGAAGCATCTGTGATGTTAGTTCCCCAACAAAAGATTGAATACATACCTCTCGCTTTGCAAGATGGATTCATAACCACTAAACCACTAGAGAAGTCCCATGAATGGTTTCTTATGAACTTATTCAGACTTATAAGCTTGTTGTAAGACAAAGTCTGGTGAGCAAAACTGACTGAAAATTAGGCTGTCATTCTTTTTGCTTGTTTTGTTTTTAAAACATGAGAATATTTTAAATCATAATTCATTTCTGTAGTAATAGAAATAAGAGGTTTCAACTGGGAATGACTTATTTAGGAGAGCCATAACCAAGAATGCAAAGGAAAAAGATAAATTCTACATACACGTAAAATCTGTCTTAATATTTTGAGTTAACCCTTAGAGTTGGGGTTAAAGTGAATTTATCATAGATTTTACCTGAAAACTTTTAGTTGTATCTATATTCCCTGGTGGTTCAGTTGGTAAAGAATCAGCATGCAATGCAGAAGACTCAGGTTCGATCCCTGTGTTGGGAGGGTCCCTTAAAGAAGGGAATGGCTACCAACTGCAGTACTCTTGCCTGGAGAATTCCATGGACATAGGAGCCTGGCAGGCTACAGTCCATGCAATCACAAAGAGTCAGACACAACAGAGTGAGTAACACTTTCCATTCTTCTTTTTTCATAGACTATAATAGTCAAAAGATCCTGAAACATATAGTTCAGGTCTTAAATTAGTAACTTGGGGTCTTAGATTTTTTTATTTTTATTTTTTTTGGTATGTCAGGGGAACACTCTCACTTCACCCCTTGAAGTTCTAAAAGAAGCTTGATTGGATTCTCAGAAGAAACTTGGATTACTTCTGGCCTCCTGAAGACCTACTAGGTTTTTGAGAGTAGGGAGATTCCTTATAACCAACCCTTCCCAATGACTCACACCTCCCTTCTGGGCTCTCATTTGTTTCACTTATTGATAAGCCTATCTGTTTCCCTCTAGAAGACAGAGAGCAGACTGTGTTTAATTTATCCTCATGTATTCACAGAGCTTTGGGGCTTTGGGGAGTGACTGACATACAAGTCCTCTCCTCTTGTTCTTAAGCAATGCATTTGTCCTGATCTCTTTGACAAAATGCTTGTCCTTGACTGTTCAAGGATATTGTTTTCCACATCAGCTGGAAAACTACGGTTCTTTACATCAAATCCATATTTTTTTCAAGATCTCTTCTTCTACATCTCCAAGCTCATAGCCTCTCATATTTTCCTTCTCTACTCATTTTCCCATATCTTCAGACATTTTTTTCTACACTTAAAACTCATATTCATTTATCTCATATTCTTCCTAATATTTCCCCAACACAAGACAACATATGTTATTATTGAAGAACTGCCTTGCTTAGTAATGCTTTATTAGTGAAAAAGTCAATGTGCCATCTTTTAATAGAAGAAAGTTGATAATAGAGGCTACAAAGAAGACACAGAATATACTGTTAATTTTTGTTCTCTCAACGGAAAGTCAGGCCTTATCAGATAAACAAGTATAAACCACCTGATGTAGGAAAGAGAATAAAGGAAAATAGGAAATGAGAATAGAATAGGGCTTCCAACTTATTTTAATAAATATGTGGGACCATAGTATCTTATGGTACAGATTATTGTGGATCCATTAAATAATTGTTAGGAAAATCTGGACTAGAATAATAAGTATGTGAGATACTGGGATTTGCAAAAGAAAGTTAGAATAGTTAGAATCCTAACTGATTAGCTCAGTTTTACCAGTTACTGCTACCCCCTCAGAATAATTGTTAATTTGATAAGACATTATATTCTTCCTATGAAATTGTTTGCAATCATTTCTTTCACAACATTTTTCTGCTTTACATAGCATCAACCAACATCTCAAAAGGGAAGAAACATCAGTAACCTATTTGTACAAGCATTCTTTAGGGTGCTGGCACCGTGAGCTACATACGAGACTCACAAATGATGTCGGTAGGAAGGTAACTTGCATTACAATTAGCCTCATACACAAAGGAAATGAGCACATAAGTCAGAATCTCATGCATTAAACTGTGCCAGGAGACTGGCTCAAAAATTGCATCAGGTGAAAGAAAAACCAGTATCACTTTTGTCTTCATCTGTGCCTTGAAAACCTGCTTGGTATTTATCATAATCACCATAGAACAGCCATACAGATACTGGCTATTTGACCTCATACATTTTTTGTTAAGTGAGATCAAGAGAACTACCCGGGCTGTAAGTTTAAGAAGCTACTTGTTTTGCAGTTAGTTAGTGCAGGTCAGCATACTCTTGAATGCAGCCAGCCGGATGACCTCTTGGCACTTTTCCAATGATTCAATTACCAGCAGCTACCTAAAGGGGACTGGAGAACTTGAGTCTTTCTGTTTCCATCATAGCTTATTCTACTAGGAGCACTGCAGGGATTTTCATTTGAAATTGTCTAGTAGTATGTCTATTAAGTGAGTCACAGCTTTTTATTATTCATTAGATACCATAAATATACAAAACTAAGCATCTATTTTTAATGAAAGGCAATGATTTGATAGGTAATNGCAGCTACCTAAAGGGGACTGGAGAACTTGAGTCTTTCTGTTTCCATCATAGCTTATTCTACTAGGAGCACTGCAGGGATTTTCATTTGAAATTGTCTAGTAGTATGTCTATTAAGTGAGTCACAGCTTTTTATTATTCATTAGATACCATAAATATACAAAACTAAGCATCTATTTTTAATGAAAGGCAATGATTTGATAGGTAATAATGGATCATAGGTTTTAAATGCTTTTTTTTTTAATCACATTTTACATCTTTCTCCATTTGAAATATCTCCATCTTTTTCCCAGGAGTTAGCATGTCAGTTAGGCAGGATGCAAGAATGTAGAGGTGATGACAGAATGAAATACATTTCTAGGAAATTGAACAATGCCACTTATAACAATTTATCAGGCACTGGAGATTTCTCCACAATGTCACCCCATGCATTCATGTTTACCTTAAACGCAAGTAACAGGTAATGAATGTCAGTTAGGCAGGATGCAAGAATGTAGAGGTGATGACAGAATGAAATACATTTCTAGGAAATTGAACAATGCCACTTATAACAATTTATCAGGCACTGGAGATTTCTCCACAATGTCACCCCATGCATTCATGTTTACCTTAAACGCAAGTAACAGGTAATGGAAGCATCCATATTCAGTATCCACCTACTTCATTAACCTTAAAGTTAAATGTGTTATATAATTTTTAAATCATTATGTATGCTTTTAAAACTTAAATCAGAGTAGCCTTGCACATGGATATCATACTAAGAATCAAGATTTATTCTGTAGTCCTAAAAGATTTCTCTGAATGCCACTTCTATGTTTTAGTTCTTTGGTGAAGAAAATTACAGAACTACATTTAAAATTAAGAGTTAAAAGCCCAGAGATAAATCCACACACATACGGACACCTTATCTTTGACAAAGGACACAAGAATATACAATGGAGTAAAGACAATCTCTTTAACAAGTGGTGCTGGGAAAACTGGTCAACCACTTGTAAAAGAATGAAACTAGATCACTTCCTAACAGCACACACAAAAATAAACACAAAATGGATTAAAGATATAAACGTAAGACCAGAAA
>SJYX01008014.1:43555-63344 GCA_006410675.1 Oreotragus oreotragus | reverse complement strand
CTTGACTAGACGGACCTTAGTCTGCAAAGTAATGTCTCTGCTTTTGAATATGCTATCTAGTTTGGTCATAACTTTTCTTCCCAGGAGTAAGCGTCTTTTAATTTCATGGCTGCAATCACCATCTGCAGTGATTCTGGAGCCCCCAAAAATAAAGTCTGCCAGTGTTTGCACTGTTTCCCCATCTATTTCCCATGAAGTGATGGGACCGGATGCCATGATCTTCGTTTTCTGAATGTTGAGCTTTAAGCCAGCATTTTCACTCTCCACCCTCACTTTCATCAAGAGGCTTTTTAGCTCCTCTTCCCTTTCTGCCATAAGGGTGGCGTCATCTGCATATCTGAGGTTATTGATATTTCTCCTGGCAATCTTGATTCCAGCTTGTGTTTCTTCCAGTGGGAGGGTAGAGAGAATAGGTGGAATCATATAATACTAGCTAGCTCTAAACACTATAGATACCTTATACAAGCAGGATATCTTTATTAATATACATATTGTTGATATTGTCATTACATTTATGTTATCTATATTAAATATAAACAATAAAGATTAAAGTTCTGTAATAAAGCTTATTACAGATAATTTACAGATAAAGGAAATCAGTCAGGAATATTCATTGAAAAGATTGATGCTGAAGCTGAAACTCCAATATTTTGGCCACCTGATGTGAAGAACTGACTCCTTGGGAAAAACCCTGATGCTGGGAAAGATTGAGGGCAGGAGGAGAAGGGGATGAGAGAGGATGAGATGGTTAGATGGCATCACTGACTCGATGGAAATAAGTTTAATCAAGCTTCAGGAGCTGATGATGGACAGGGAAGCCTGGCGTGCCTCTATCCATTGGGTCACAAAGAGTCAGACACGACTGAGTGACTGAGCTGAACTGAACAGATAATGTTTGTCTATTATTGAGACTTTAAACATTTTCACACCTTAGTTTCTTAGCAGATAAGATTTTCAGAGTCTAAATTATTTTTGTTGTTGTTGTTTAGTCCTTAAGTCATGGCCTACTCTTTTGCAACTCCATGGACTGTAGTTTGCCAGGCTCCTTTGCCCATAGGATTTCCCAGGCAAAGAATACTGGAGTGGGAGATCTTCCCAACCTAGGGATTGAACCCACATCTCCTGCACTGGCAGCCAGATTCTTTACCACTGAGCCACCAGGGAAGTAGCTTCTAGTAGCTATTAACTAATCGGTTTTCCCATTGAGTGTCCAACGTTAATTAACTTGTATCAAGCCACAGGTCTGTCTACTCCCAAATATTACCTATTCTGGATCCTTCTTTTTATGCACAGCCCTTTTCTGTTAAGTAGCCAAGAAGCTGAAATAGAACATGCATATTTGAGGATAAACAACCTGTCTCTCAGCTTGGAATTTTTGCCACTGAGATCTNCAGTTCTGTCTACTCCCAAATATTACCTATTCTGGATCCTTCTTTTTATGCACAGCCCTTTTCTGTTAAGTAGCCAAGAAGCTGAAATAGAACATGCATATTTGAGGATAAACAACCTGTCTCTCAGCTTGGAATTTTTGCCACTGAGATCTCCAGTGAGATGATTCCACACAAATTAATCTCCCTGACCTCTTCTTTTAGGATTATATTCACTAATAATGAATCTCAGTGGGAACTTTGTTAGCACAAAGATTAAAAACATAAAAAAGAAATAAATGTGCTTAAAAGTGTAATTAGCTTTGTGTCTAAAGCATCAAACAATTTTTTAAAAAGTCAACTTATCTTCTAATTATCGCCAATCATTTGTGCCAACAGGGTTTCCTGCACCATGTCAGATGGTTGAAGAGCCAAAATCAGCATTGTAAATAAGGTACATTCTCTTGATTTTTTTACTCGTAATTCAAACACACTAACAAGGAAATGGCAACCCAATCCAGTATTCCTGCCTGGAGAATCCCAGGGATGGGGGAGCCTGGTGGGCTGGCATCTATGGGGTTGCACAGAGTCAGACACGACTGAAGCGACTTAACAGCAGCAGCAGCAACAGTCTTTAGCTACATTAAGACTCAAGAACATAGTATCATTTTTTAAAGTGTTTCCCAGTTAGAATATTTAACATTGCCCCAAAATACTGATTATTTATTCTTATTATAAATGCACACTCAACATGTTTACAGTAAGTTCACATTTGGAGCTTTCTGGGTACATAGCATTGTACTTACCATACTACCTCTGTAGCCAACCTCCTATCTGAAATATTAATCTCTCATAAAAGAGACTTAACTGCCACCAAAGTGGCAGTTTTCATTTATTCTTTTTAATAACCTCATGAATAGTTCTACTTGGTCTTGGCTTAATATCTTTCTCACCTGATTTTGAAATTTCTTCTCTTATACACTGGTCAGAGCAAACACCCTCTTCCAACAACACAAGAGAAGACTCTACACATGGACATCACCAGATGGTCAACACCGAAATCAGATTGATTATATTCTTTGCAGCCAAGGATGGAGAAGCTCTCTACAGTCAACAAAAACAAGACTGGGAGCTGACTGTGGGTCAGATCATGAACTCNCATGGACGGAGGAGCCTGGTAGGCTGCAGTCCATGGGGCCGTTGAGTCAGACATAACTGAGTGACTTCACTTTCACTTTTCAGTTTCATGCATTGGAGAAGGAAATGGCAACCCACTCCAGTGTTCTTGCCTGGAGAATCCCAGGGATGGTGGAACCCAATGGGCTGCCATCTGTGGGATCGCACAGAGTTGGACACGACTGAAGCGACTTAGCAGCAGTATGCTGTGATATAGCACATTTAATTGAACTTATGCTATCAGTCTGGGCTTCCCTGGTCGCTCAGTGTAAAGAATATGCCTGCCAAGCAGGAGACACAGGTTTGATCCCTGGGTTGGTAAGATCCTCTGAAGAAGGAAATGGCAACCCACTCTGTTATTCTTGTCTGGGACATTTCATGGACAGAGGAGCTTGGCAGGCTGTGGTCTATGGGGCTGTGAAGAGTCAGATATGACTTAGCCACAAACTTCCACTTTTTTCACTTCATACTACCAGTGAAGGAAGATGTGTACATGCAGGCTAAGTTGCTTCAGTTGTGTCTCTTTGCCACCCTGTGGACTGTCAGTCTCCTCTGTCCATGGGAAGCTCCAGGCAAGAATACTGGAGTGGGTTGCCATTGCCTTCCCCATGAAAGACAAAGGCATTCATGTAATTCCTCAGGCCAGCACTGTTTTGATGTGACAAAAGAAAATGATCATCAACATGCAACTCCTTAAATAAGTGCTTAATTTCACATTTCTGAAAAAAAGTGCTTTCTTTGTGGTCAGGCCAGCAAGAATTGAGAAAGGTTAAGATAATGTTTAAATATGTTTATTAAAAAGTAATAATAAAAATATGAAAGATACAGACATAACATTCTGAGTATTCCAAATATAATAAAACTGTCATCAAAAAGACTCAACAGCTATAAAAATTCTTCAGAATATGCCTTTTTTTTCAAGATAACAAAATCTATCAATTTCACATGGCTGCATTAGTCATGTATAAAGGCACCAGTGATTCACATTAAACAAACAAACCTATCCCAAGGCATCCCTGCTATTTATCATGATCTGCTATAGAATCTAGAAAAAATCTGCTTCTTGAGAGTTTAATTCTAAGGGAAATTTTAGTTTTCAGTAAAGTTCTTGCTCATATGATGTTTTGCCAGAGCATGAACATGGAAGATGTTTTGTTTGGCTTAAATAATTTTAGTCATACTAACTTTTATTATTCTAGTTTTTATTTTTTATCTTTTATTACATTGTTTTAAAAATATAGAAGTACTACATATTTGTATTTCTTTGAGAAATAATATGACATATAAAGAAAAAGTTAATAATTTCTTCCCTCTCTGAAATTTCTATACCTTTTGCCTGAGAAAACATGCTAACAGCCTGGATGTGTCTTCACCCACCTTTTCCCTTGCTCATAAGTACTTTTGGACATTTATATGTATATGACTTTTTATATTTTTGGTGTTGCATTCAAATAGTTTCTAAATCAAAGTTGCAACTTTGCAGTGTTTTTTTAATTGGACCATATGTCCCTAACAACCATTCAGATCAGTACAGTTGATGTAGTAGCACATTTGTTCTCATAGCTACATAGTGTGTATAGTACGGCTGTCGCATCATGTGTGTATGATAATATCCAAAATGGTATTATAATTCACACTTGGACCATTCAGTGTGCATCTTCAAATCAGTAAAGCTGAGAAATATTTTATGCTTTTCTGACCTTTTGGAATACATCTTTTACAAATTACCATCATTGTCTATGATAGCCTGTATTTGGTATTGTTTGTCTTTTAATTTTAGACATTCTGCAGAAAGGTAGCTATATCTCATTTTGAATTTAATACACATTTCTCTGATTTCTTAAGATTGCAAGAACGTTTCATAAGTTTATCAGTTATTGGTTTTCTTCTTTATTTTGAAGTCAAATGTGCATTGTTCTATTAGGTTGTCTGTTATTGAATTTTAAAGAGTCTTTAAATATTTAGATATGAAGTCTTGATTGATTATACATCAAAAATATATTATTTTCGGCTCTGTTGCCTTTTTATTATTCTAAAAATGCTATTGATGCAAATTAAGTAACTCGGATTTAATATTGTCTAATGTACTTTTCATTATTAGACAAACTATGAAATGAGGTTCGTGACATTGTACAGGAGACAGGGATTAAGACCATCCCCATGGAAAAGAAATGCAAAAAAGCAAAATGGCTATCTGGGGAGGCCTTACAAATAGCTGTGAAAAGAAGAGAGGCGAAAAGCAAAGGAGAAAAGGAAAGATATAAGCATCTGAATGCAGAGTTCCAAAGAATAGCAAAAAGAGATAAGAAAGCCTTCTTCAGTGATCAATGCAAAGAAATAGAGGTAAACAACAGGATGGGAAAGACTAGAGATCTCTTAAAGAAAATTAAAGATACTAAGGGAACATTTCATGCAAAGATGGGCTTGATAAAGGATAGAAATGGTATGGATCTAACAGAAGCAGAAGATATTAAGAAGAGGTGGCAAGAATACATGGAAGAACTGTACAAAAAAGATCTTCATGACCCAGATAATCACGATGATGTGATCACTAATCTAGAGCCAAACATCTTGGAATGTGAAGGCAAGTGGGCCTTAGAAAGCATCACTACGAACAAAGCTAGTGGAGGTGATGGAATTCCAACTGAGCTGTTTCGAGTCCTGAAAGATGATGCTGTGAAAGTGCTGCACTCAATATGCCAGCAAATTTGGAAAACTCAGCAGTGGCCACAGGACTGGAAAAGGTCAGTTTTCATTCCAATTCCAAAGAAAGGCAATGCCAAAGAATGCTCAAACTACCGCACAATTGCACTCATCTCACACGCTAGTAAAGTAATGCTCAAAATTCTCCAAGCCAGGCTTCAGCAATACGTGAACCGTGAACTCCCTGATGTTCAAGCTGGTTTTAGAACAGGCAGAGGAACCAGAGATCAAATTGCCAACATCCGCTGGATCATGGAAAAAGCAAGAGAGTTCCAGAAAAACATCTATTTCTGCTTTATTGACTATGCCAAAGCCTTTGACTGTGTGGATCACAATAAACTGTGGAAAATTCTGAAAGAGATGGGAATACCAGACCACCTAACCTGCCTCTTGAGAAATCTGTATGCAGGTCAGGAAGCAACAGTTAGAACTGGACATGGAACAACAGACTGGTTCCAAATAGGAAAAGGAGTACGTCAAGGCTGTATATTGTCTCCCTGCTTATTTAACTTATATGCAGAGTACATCATGAGAAACGCTGGACTGGAAGAAACACAAGCTGGAATCAAGATTGCCGGGAGAAATATCAATAACCTCAGATATGCTGATGACACCACCCTTATGGCAGAAAGTGAGGAGGAGCTAAAAAGCCTCTTGATGAAAGTGAAGGAGGAGAGCGAAAAAGTTGGCTTAAAGCTCAACATTCAGAAAACGAAGATCATGGCATCCGGTCCCATCACTTCATGGGAAATAGATGGGGAAACAGTGGAAACAGTGTCAGACTTTATTTTTTTGGGCTCCAAAATCACTGCAGATGGTGACTGCAGCCATGAAATTAAAAGACGCTTACTCCTTGGAAGAAAAGTTATGACCAACCTGGATAGTATATTCAAAAGCAGAGACATTACTTTGCCGACTAAGGTCCGCCTAGTCAAGGCTATGGTTTTTCCTGTGGTCATGTATGGATGTGAAAGTTGGACTGTGAAGAAAGCTGAGCGCCGAAGAATCGATGCTTTTGAACTGTGGTGTTGGAGAAGACTCTTGAGAGTCCCTTGGACTGCAAGGAGATCCAACCAGTCCATTCTGAAGGAGATCAACCCTGGGATTTCTTTGGAAGGAATGATGCTAAAGCTGAAACTCCAGTATTTTGGCCATCTCATGAGAAGAGCTGACTCATTGGAGAAGACTCTGATGCTGGGAGGGATTGGGGGCAGGAGGAGAAGGGGACGACCAAGGATGAGACGGCTGGATGGCATCCCGGACTTGATGGACGTGAGTCTGAGTGAACTCCGGGAGATAGTGATGAAGAGGGAGGCCTGGCGTGCTGCGATTCATGGGGTCGCAAAAAGTCAGGACTGAGCGAGTGAACTGAACTGAACTGAATATACTTTTCATTATGGTTAGTGTTTTTCTGTGTCATGTTTAAGAATTCTTTCACTGTTTCACTAATGATTCTTATATTATTTCTCAGAAATATTATTTTCTTCATTTCCCTTTTAGATCTCCGATTTAGCTGGAATTAATAGTATTAATACATATTTTAAGAGATGAGATCAAATCTTTTTTTTCCCCATACAGTTGTCCAAACTGCTCATTTACTGAAAGACCATCTATTCTCCCTACACAGCAGGGCAGCCGCTAGGGATTGGTCAGTTTTGAGTCTCTCCAAGGTTTGTCAATCACAGGCTAACACCTCCCTTTTTAAATAACTGTAGCCTTTTACCTATTCAGTTCAGTTCAGTTCAGTTCAGTCGCTCGGTCATGTCCGACTCTTTGCGACCCCATGAATCGCAGCACGCCAGGCCTCCCTATCCATCACCATCTCCCGGAGTTCACTCAGACTCACGTCCATCGAGTCCGTGATGCCATCCAGCCATCTCATCCTCGGTCGTCCCCTTCTCCTCCTGCCCCCAATCCCTCCCAGCATCAGTCTTTTCCAATGAGTCAGCTCTTCGCATGAAGTGGCCAAAGTACTGCAGTTTCAGCTTTAGCATCATTCCTTCCAAAGAAATCCCAGGGTTGATCTCCTTCAGAATGGACTGCTTGGATCTCCTTGCAGTCCAAGGGACTCTCAAGAGTCTTCTCCAACACCACAGTTCAAAAGCATCGATTCTTCGGCGCTCAGCTTTCTTCACAGTCCAACTTTCACATCCATACATGACCACAGGAAAAACCATAGCCTTGACTAGGCGGACCTTAGTCGGCAAAGTAATGTCTCTGCTTTTGAATATACTATCCAGGTTGGTCATAACTTTTCTTCCAAGGAGTAAGCGTCTTTTAATTTCATGGCTGCAGTCACCATCTGCAGTGATTTTGGAGCCCAAAAAAATAAAGTCTGACACTGTTTCCACTGTTTCCCCATCTATTTCCCATGAAGTGATGGGACCGGATGCCATGATCTTCGTTTTCTGAATGTTGAGCTTTAAGCCAACTTTTTCGCTCTCCTCCTTCACTTTCATCAAGAGGCTTTTTAGCTCCTCCTCACTTTCTGCCATAAGGGTGGTGTCATCAGCATATCTGAGGTTATTGATATTTCTCCCGGCAATCTTGATTCCAGCTTGTGTTTCTTCCAGTCCAGCGTTTCTCATGATGTACTCTGCATATAAGTTAAATAAGCAGGGAGACAATATACAGCCTTGACGTACTCCTTTTCCTATTTGGAACCAGTCTGTTGTTCCATGTCCAGTTCTAACTGTTGCTTCCTGACCTGCATACAGATTTCTCAAGAGGCAGGTTAGGTGGTCTGGTATTCCCATCTCTTTCAGAATTTTCCACAGTTTATTGTGATCCACACAGTCAAAGGCTTTGGCATAGTCAATAAAGCAGAAATAGATGTTTTTCTGGAACTCTCTTGCTTTTTCCATGATCCAGCGGATGTTGGCAATTTGATCTCTGGTTCCTCTGCCTGTTCTAAAACCAGCTTGAACATCAGGGAGTTCACGGTTCACATATTGCTGAAGCCTGGCTTGGAGAATTTTGAGCATTACTTTACTAGCGTGTGAGATGAGTGCAATTGTGCGGTAGTTTGAGCATTCTTTGGCATTGCCTTTCTTTGGAATTGGAATGAAAACTGACCTTTTCCAGTCCTGTGGCCACTGCTGAGTTTTCCAAATTTGCTGGCATATTGAGTGCAGCACTTTCACAGCATCATCTTCCAGGATTTGAAACAGCTCAACGGGAATTCCATCACCTCCACTAGCTTTGTTCTTAGTGATGCTTTCTAAGGCCCACTTGACTTCACATTCCAAGATGTCTGGCTCTAGATTAGTGATCACATCCTCATGATTATCTGGGTCGTGAAGATCTTTTCTGTACAGTTCTTCTGTGTATTCTTGCCACCTCTTCTTAATATCTTCTGCTTCTGTTAGGTCCATACCATTTCTATCCTTTATCGAGCCCATCTTTGCATGAAATGTTCCCTTGGTATCTCCAATTCTCTTGAAGAGATCTCTAGTCTTTCCCATTCTGTTGTTTTCCTCTATCTCTTTGCATTGATTGCTGAAGAAGGCTTTCTTATCTCTTCTTGCTATTCTTTGGAACTCTGCATTCAGATGCTTATATCTTTTCTTTTCTCCTTTGCTTTTCGCCTCTCTTCTTTTCAGTGCTATTTGTAAGGCTTCTCCAGACAGCCATTTTGCTTTTTTGCATTTCTTTTCCATGGGGATGGTCTTGATCCCTGTCTCCTGTACAATGTCACGAACCTCATTCCATAGTTCATCAGGAACTCTGTCTATCAGATCTAGGCCCTTAAATCTATTTCTCACTTCCACTGTATAATCATAAGGGATTTGATTTAGGTCATACCTGAATGGTCTAGCGGTTTTCCCTACTTTCTTCAATTTAAGTCTGAATTTGGAAATAAGGAGTTCATGATCTGAGCCACAGTCAGCTCCTGGTCTTGTTTTTGTTGACTGTATAGAGCTTCTCCATCTTTGGCTGCAAAGAATATAATCAATCTGATTTCGGTGTTGACCATCTGGTGATGTCCATGTGTAGAGTCTTCTCTTGTGTTGCTGGAAGAGGGTGTTTGCTATGACCAGTGCATTTTCTTGGCAAAACTCTATTAGTCTTTGCCCTGCTTCATTCCGCATTCCAAGGCCAAATTTGCCTGTTACTCCAGGTGTTTCTTGACTTCCTACTTTAGCATTCCAGTCCCCTATAATGAAAAGGACATCTTTTTTGGGTGTTAGTTCTACAAGGTCTTGTAGGTCTTCATAAAACCGTTCAACTTCAGCTTCTTCAGCATTACTGGTTGGGGCATAGACTTGGATAACTGTGATATTGAATGGTTTGCCTTGGAAACGAACAGAGATCATTCTGTCGTTTTTGAGATTGCATCCAAGTACTGCATTTCGGACTCTTTTGTTGACCATGATGGCTACTCCATTTCTTCTGAGGGATTCCTGCCCGCAGTAGTAGATATAATGGTCATCTGAGTTAAATTCACCCATTCCAGTCCATTTTAGTTCGCTGATTCCTAGAATGTCGACGTTCACCCTTGCCATCTCTTGTTTGACCACTTCCAATTTGCCTTGATTCATGGACCTGACATTCCAGGTTCCTATGCAATATTGTTCTTTACAGCATCGGATCTTGCTTCTATCACCAGTCACATGCACAACTGGGTATTGTTTTTGCTTTGGCTCCATCCCTTCATTTTTTCTGGAGTTATTTCTCCACTGATCTCCAGTAGCATATTGGGCACCTAACGACCTGGGGAGATTCTCTTTTGATATCCTATCATTTTGCCTTTTCATACTGTTCATGGGGTTCTCAAGGCAAGAATACTGAAGTGGCTTGCCATTCCCTTCTCCAGTGGACCACGTTCTGTCAGCCCTCTCCACCATGACCCGCCCGCCTTGGGTTGCCCTGCAGGCATGGCTTGGTTTCATTGAGTTAGACATGGCCCTGGTCCTAGTGTGATTAGATTGACTAGTTTTCTGCGAGTATGGTTTCAGTGTATCTGCCCTCTGATGCTCTCTTGCAACACCTACCATCTTACTTGGGTTTCTCTTACCTTGGGTGTGGGTTGTCTCTTCACGGCTGCCCCTTACCTTGGACGAGGGGTATCTCCTTACCACTGCAGTTCCTGACCTTCAACGTGGGACAGCTTCTCTAGGCCCTCCTGCACCTGCGCAGCCCCTGCTGCTCGGGTTGCTCCTCCTGGCCGCCGGCCGTGGCCTCGGGCTCAGGGTGGCTCCTCCGGGTCACCACCCCTGGCCTCGGGCGCAAGATGGCTTCTCCCGGCTGCCCCTGGCCTCGGACGTGGGGTGTCTCTTCCTGGCCGCCCCTGACCTCAGACGCGGGGTGTCTCCTCCTGGCCGCCACTGACCTCAGACACAGGGTAGCTCCTCTCGGCCGTTCCTGCGCCGTGACAGCCTGGCACTCTAGGTTGCTGCCCCTGACCTTGGACGTTGGGTTAGCTTCTCTCGCCCTCGCTGAGTGCGCCGGCCCAGCTGTCGCAAGCGGCCCGCGCTGAGTGTGCCAGCCCGGGCTTCCTTCATAGCTCAGTTGGTAAAGAATCCACCTGCAATGTAGGAGACCCCTGTTCGAGTCCTGGGTCGGGAAGATACCTGGGAGAAGGGATAGGCTACCCACTCCAATATTCTTGGGCTTCCCTTTTGGCTCAGCTGGTAAAGAATCTGCCCACAATGCAGGAGATATGAGTTGGATCCCTGGGTTGGAAAGATCCTCTGGAGAAGGGAAAGGCTGCCCACTCCAGTATTCTGGCCTGGAGAATTCCATGGACTGTATAGTCCATGGGGTCACAAAGAGTCAGACACGACTGAGTAACTTCCATTTTCTTTTCACTTTCACTAAATAACTGGTAGAGTGAATAGTCTTTCTTCTTGCTCCTTAGTATTGCCTTGCTATTATGAATACTTTTCATGACTATACACTTTAGAGTTAGTTTCCCAGTTTCTACACAATACCAAAAAATGCTCAGATTTTGAGTGAAATTGCATTAAACATAGAAATCAATTTGGAAAAATGACACTATCCAAACAGATAATACAATGTTTTATTTCTGTCATTTTAATTTTCTCCCAACTTCTATGTAATTTTTATTTTTTTTTCCTGTGGTAAAATATAGCTTTAGACTTTTATTGTTATTTGTTTCTGGTGTATAGAAATACAATTGATTTTTCAATAGTGACACTGCTCCAGCAATGCAACTAAACACGTTTTAGTCCTTCTAACTCATCTCTGGGCTTCACAGAGATTTTTAAATAAATTGACTAATATAACAACAGTTTTATTTATTTCAAGTCATGCATCTTATTTTTTTCCTGCTTTTTTGCACTATCTAAGCCAATTCTACATCTAAAAGGGAAATTTTTCAATATTTCATTATGTATGATATTTGCTGTAAACTTTATTGATAACTTTTATCAGTTTAAAAGTTATAACTTTTATTACTTTATTAAATAAGTGCCTTTAAATTTCTAGTTTATAAAGCAGCTTTGTTTTTAATCATACATGAATGTCAAACCATGTCAGTTGTCTTTTCCAAACTGGCAAAGAGGATCATATGTTAATTTTACTTTATTCTGTTAATGTAATGAAGACCATTTAGTAACTTTCAGGTGTTAACCTACTTTATTCCTGAGGTATTTTCAACTATGTTGAGATAAATTATAATTTTTATATAATGCTAGATTCAATTTGCTAAATTTTTGTGAAAATTTTTGCATTTCTCATATATATTTATAAATGTTGCTTTTGGTAGTAGCTTTAATGTTCTTGGGGTTCCCTGGTGGCTCAGAGGGTAAAGCATCTGCCTGCAGTGCAGGAGACGCGGGTTCAATTCCTGGGTCAGGAAGATCCCCTGGAGAAGGAAATGGCAACCCACTCCAGTACCCTTGCCTGGAAAATCCCATGGACAGAGAAGCCTAGTAGACTACAGTCCATGGGGTCGCAAAGAGCTGGACATGACTGAGTGACTTCACTTTCTTTAATGTTCTTAATAAGTATTAACAATACTTAATGCCTTAAGTGTTTCTGTTACTTTCATCTCTAAGACTTTGTGTAAAATTGACTTTCTTCTTTCTCAAACACTTGTTAGAATACCCCATCGAATCCACCAGAATCTGTAGTTTTCTACAGACAGACTTTTATTTACATATTCAATTTCTGTATTGGATAAAAGAATATTAACATTTTCTATTCTTAGTTTAGTTTTGATAAATTTTCTTTCTAGATCATCTATATTTGCAAATTTATTGACAAAACATCTTTATAAAGTTCTCTTGTGCTGTGTTTAGTCATGTCTGACTCTTTGTGACCCATTTACTGTAGCCTGCCAGGCTCCTCTGTCTATGCAGATTCTCCAGACAAGAATAGTGGAGTGGGTTCCCATACCCTCTTCCAGGGGATCTCCCCAACCCAGGGATCCAACCAGGGTCTCCTGCATTACAAGAGGGTTCTTTTCCAATTGAGCTACCAGGGAAAGTTCTCTTATGAAGTGTTAAATATCTGTAACATAATATGATACTAAGAATAATATGTACACATATTAATTAATTTTACAATCTTGATATTATTATTTGTGCCTTCTCACATTTTTCTATATTAATTTTGTAAGAAATATACAAGTTTTTCTAAAGAAAAGTAACTTGATTTCCTTAACTCTCGTTAGTTTAAAAATAAAATATTTTGCTATTTTGTTATTTTTTCCTATTAATTTGTATTATTGCTCTTCTACTTTTCCTGGGGTTTATTTATGGTTCCTTCTAAAAAATATCCTTTCTACAATATGTGTTTATAGCTAACAGCTTCTCAAGACTTCCCTGGCAATCCAGTGGTTAAGACTCCACACTCCTAATACAGGGAGCACAGATTTGATCCCTGATCGGGGGACTAAGATCCTACATGCTGCACTGTGTGGCCAAAAAGACAAGAAACAAACAAGAAAAGACATATAAAGCTGTCAACTTCTCTCAGAGTACAAGAGAGCTATTAATGTACATGCAGGTCAGCCTCCTTCAGTAAGAAGCAGGAATGAGAAGTATAGAGCGAAAGAGGAAAAATTAAGTACCTTCGGTTGCCTTTTTTTTTCTTGGAATGGTACATTTCCCAGTTTTCTCCTTTGGTTATTTTTTAGTGCTTTCAAATAGATTATAATTATGATTTGTCTACCTATTTTCATTTCTCTTTTTTCAGTAGAAGGCTTGGTATAAATAATACTTCACCATTACTGAAACCCAGGTACTTATTTTTATGTATGATGTAATCTATTTTTTCCCCAAATAGCTAATGAATTGTATTAATGCCATTTTTTAATATAAACTATCATTTTTCTCAGAATTAAATGAATGACAATTCTGCCAAATCAGAAATATCAGATTTTGAAATATCTGAATCTCATTCTGGTTTCTCTATTCTGTTTGACTCTATTCAGTTTGACTACTTTTATATGTCCATTTCTGTAATAGTATTTTTTATTAAATTTTATGATCAATTTGATTCTATTAATTTTTCCTTTTTTAAAATAGTTTTCTATATGATTTCTTGGACTACTATGGATATTATAGCTACAATACCTTGTAGGTTTGCTAGATTGTGAATCTTGACAATGTTTTTAGTCCATCAAGGTATATTTATACACTTTAACTCTTTTTATGACATTTTTCAAGACACTTTTTAAAATTTTCATCTATAGAGATCTTATTCATTTTGACTTCTTAATAGATAATATAGTTGTTTTTTATAAAAATGTTATTAGTTGAGTAAGTTTTGACTAGCTATTGATTTTGTGAATTTTTTTCTATCTGGGTGTTTACATAATCTACAAATGATAATAGTTTTATTTCTTATCTTCTAATTCTTACATCTCTCTTTTTATCTTAGCCAAGGCTTCTGATCATGTTAAATAATAATAATGATACTGAAGATCCTTGTCTTAATAGAGCTTTTGAATTTATTAAGCATATTCATTAAGTATAGTAGTTGCAGTGATTTGTATATATGGCTTTCACTAAGTTAAGGAAGTTTTTGTTTCTAATTGCATAAGAATTTAAATAATAAATAAATAGCAAAATATTTTCATTGCTTTCCCTAATTCTATTGAAGGAATATTGCTTTCCTTTTGACCCATGAAAATAATACATAACATTAAAAATTATCTAGTATTGAATCATCCTTTAATTTCTTAACTATCCCTACTTAAGAAATTCTTGGTGATTTTCATTTGAGTAATCCATACTTTATTTATACTTATTTTCAGGAACTCTACTATTAAGATATTGACACAATTTTTTAGCACTTACAATTTTAAATTCTTTATTAATTTTGATGTTTTCTAGAAAAGTTATGAAATCTGAAATTATAACCCAGTAATTGATTATTTGACTATTCATCTTCTCTGATAAACTCTTTATTTAAGCAATTGTATTTTTCACTGTTATCACTTGGATATTTTACATAACTGTTTGCTCCTACTTTGTGTTATCAGTATCTTATATCTATGAAAATTAGATTTGTTTTAATCCTTTGATTTATTTTTCCTTAATGATCTTCATTCTGTTACAGCATTTCATAGATTATCAATCATTGGTTCAGGTTCCCTCCCCTAGCCCTGGTACCCACAGGGCTTACTGCTGTGATTTTCTGTACTGACCTTTCTGCTTCTGCAGTTTGGGCACCACAGTTTACCTTGTGACCTCACTTCTCTCACAGGTCTAAATAAGTTGATTTTCCAGTTTGTTCAGCTTTTTATTTATTGTTAGAATGGAGTAGTAACTCACAAGCTTCTTAAATGTGGTGTGGGAAATCTTTCCCTCATATTATTGAAACAATTTTATTTAAACTTTTTTAAATGTTAAGTTTTATTTAAACTTGAAATTGTAGTTTTTACCACTGGTTCCACTTTGTGAATCATTGCATAATTGTTCCTAATGCACATAAACTTCACATCATCTAAGCTGTTTAAGATGTAATACATCTTTTGAATTCACAGCCAATGGTCCACTGGTATTTCCTCACACACTTAAATTTTATTTGCATAACATAATACAGTTTTTCTCATTCATTCTAATCTATTCCAAAATGATCTAAACTGTGACCACTATAATCTTATTCCAAATAATTTTTAAAATCCATGTTTCTCATAAAATCCCAAACATATAACTATGAAGTCATTTACTCAGGGGTACTCACTAAATCTGGGCTTCCTTGGTAGCTCAGCTGGTAAAGAATCTGCCTGCAATGCAGGAGACCCTAGTTTGATTCCTGGAGTGGGAGGATCCCCTGGAGAAGGGATAGGCTACCCACTCCAGTATTCCTGCGCTTCCCTGGTGACTCAGACAGTAGAGAATCCTCCTGCATGCGGGAGACCTGGGTTTGATCCCAGGGGTGGGAAGGTCCCCTGGAGGATGGCATGATAACCTACCACAGTATTCTTGCCTAGAGAATCCCCACAGACTGAAGAGCCTGGCGGGTTACAGTCCATGGGGTTGCAAAAAGTCAGACATTACTGAGCTAACATGACTGACTAACCCTAACCCTAACCCCAATTTTTTAACCACCAAGGCAGCCTGTTTACTACTACTACTAAGTCACTTCAGTTGTGTCCGACTCTGTGTGACCCCATAGACAGCAGCCCACCAGGCTCCCCCATCCCTGGGATTCTCCAGGCAAGAACACTGGAGTGGGCTGCCATTTCCTTCTCCAATGCATGAAAGAGAAAAGTGAAAGTGAAGTCACTCAGTCTGTCCGACTGTTAGCGACCCCATGGACTGCAGCCCACCAGGCTCCGTCCATTGGATTTTCCAGGCAAGAGTACTGGGGTGGGGTGCCATTGCCTTCCCCGAGGCAGCCTGTTTATGGGGAGAGATTTGCTTTTCTCTGTGCTCTTAGCAAAACAATGAAATGCTACTACCTTACACTATACAACCTGCAGGATGACCTGGAGACTAAGTGGGAGCCCTGAAAGCCTCTCTTTGGGTCAGTACTGTACTCTTTCAGCGCAATGGGAGAGGTCCAACAACCAAGAAGGGATCAAAGGAGACCAAGGGTTTACTTTATTTCAAGCTCGGGGACAGACAGCACTTCTCTCGAATCTGGAGGGGCAACGTATGAGTCAGGGAGGTTCTGTACTGACCTAGCACAGTACTCACTAAGTCCACTTTCAATTGCCTTACTGCCTTCTTTAACAAATTCTATCAGGTAAAATCTATTATAATCATCCCAAATTGCATTGAGGGGTGCCATTTAAAGCTAATCTATCTTCTTCAAATAGATCATTGTTTTTAAAAACTACTTAGAGCATGATATAATAGATTATTTGAGAGGCTTTGTTAAGAACTCCAGTATACAGTGATTCACTTATGAGGGAAAACTTCATAGAACAAGAATAAAAAATCACACCTGCCTTATATGCAGGCATTTGCGTCTTTACTGCTCAAATTTGCATCCCATATTTCTGCAATAATTTAAGCATTTAGTTTACAACTTCTCTCTTAAGTGCAGCTTTTGTGTGTCTCATAGGTAAGTTTTATTTTCAGTTTCTCTTTGATTCAGTGGTTACTCATGAATGTAACTTAATTTCTAAGATTTCACCTTTTTGATGATTTCTAGTTTTATTAGATTATCACTAGAAAATATGCAAGTGTTTTTTGTGTCTAAAATGAACCAACCAACAAAAAGAATTGTTAAGTCCTTGCCTTTCTAAAGCTATGTTGAAGACTTTTCCATTCTCCAAGCTCTCCCTGCAGGCTAATTGCATTTCTCTCCCTACTGCTGAGGTTAAAACAACTCAGGCCAATAACAGGGTGACCATCCAGTTCTAATAGCACCAGTGCAACTCAACAGTGCCACAAAGACAATTCCAAGGGTAGCCCTTCTGCAAAAGAATCGAAAGAATCCTGCCACTTTAAGTATTCAAATACAATTTTTGCTCAGTTTCTGAGAAAAAGGTCTTCTCTGCCAAAAGTTTCTTGGCTTTTGCCTAATACCAAAAATAAATAAATAAATAAATATATAAATAAATAAATAAAGGTTCTGGAGCTCTTCTCTTTCTCATGGATCTCAGAAAACTCCCAGCTGTGTGTATGTGTGTGAGTGCCTTCTAGGTGAGTACAGCATGCCTCTCAGTATTATGTAACTTCCCTGAGACAGAGGGAAATACCATGGCACCCTGGAGTGTGGCCAAGATGCCAGCATCCTGGAGTTTCTCCAGCTGGCAGCTCAGTGAGTCTGAATCAGCTGTTTCAATCCCATGCTCAAAGAGCTGAAATGATCACATTGCTTCTGGTACTGTTCTAAAAGGATGTCACAAGTATGTTTTGTGAGGCATTAATAGATGATAAGTCAAATACAAACAAATTCTCTGAATAACTGTGTTTGGAAAATGCTTAGTTAAAACAAGCAAAATTATTTGCTTGCAAAATTTTTAAGAATAATATTTTATTGTATTGGATATATATGATTTACTTAGCTAGTCCACTAATGAAAGATTTTTAGATTGCTTTAGCAACCTAAATGTGGGAGAAAGCAACCTAGACACACTCCCAAAATCTCTCCCCAACAGCTACATGACAAATTTCATTAAAGTTACTACCATTAATTCTAAACTTTATTCCTTTCTACCAGAGTCAGACCAGCAAGAATTCCACATTATAAGGTGACAGGCAATGATGAAGAAAAGTTCTTTGTCAGAATATCATTTCCAAATTCAGTGATCTGGAACACTTAATTCACAAATTGTGTTGTTCATCATTTTATGATTCATTATAATTATTAAATAACAAATATTTTATATTGGTATAAAATAAATATTGTGCTTTAAAAAAGAACATTTGATGAAGAACACTATGGCTGTTATAATCTTAATTCGACCTTCATAATGAATTTATAGCAAACCTGAATTTGGCTACACGTAATCTTCAGAATCTAATGTAATGTTCTAAAATTTGATGAACTGAATAATTACTAATAACAACTTGGAGTTTACAGTTCTCTGTACAATGTGGGTTTATTGCAAACAATGAAAACTGACTCCAAAGAAAAAATAAAATGTTAGCATTTTTAAAAATAGTCACAGTTCTTTTAAAAAAAATAGGCAAACGGAAGTAATCTTTAATAATTATTTAATTATTTACTAATCTGTTATTAATATAGCAGAACTAATAAGCAGAGTACATCATGAGAAATGCTGGGCTGGATGAAGCACAAGCTGCAATCAAGACTGCAGAATTCTATTAGCATTTGCCATGCTTCATTCTGTTTTCCAAGGACAAATTTGCCCATTCCTCCAGGTGTTTCTTGACTTCATACTTTTGCATTCCAGTCCCCTATAATCTAAAGGACATCTTTTTTGGGTGTTAGCTCTATAAGGTCTTGTAGGTCTTCATAGAACCATTCAGCTTCAGCTTCTTCAGCATTACTGGTTGGGGCATAGACTTGGATTACTGTGATATTGAATGGTTTGCCTTGGAAACAAACAGAGATCATTCTGTCGTTTTTGAGATTGCATCCAAGTACTGCATTTCGGACTCTTTTGTTGACCATGATAGCTACTCCATTTCTTCTGAGGGATTCCTGCCCGCAGTAGTAGATATAATGGTCATCTGAGTTAAATTCACCCATTCCAGTCCATTTTAGCTCGCTGATTCCTAGAATGTCGACGTTAACCCTTGCCATCTCATTTGACCACTTCCAATTTGCCTTGATTCATGGACCTGACATTCCAGGTTCCTATGCACTATTGCTCCTTACAGCATCAGACCTTGCTTCTATCACCAGTCACATCCACAACTGGGCATTGTTTTTGCTTTGACTTCATCCCTTCATTTTTCTGGAGTTATTTCTTCACTGATCTCCACTAGTATATTGGGCACCTACTGACCTGGGGAGTTCCTCTTTTGGTATCCTATCATTTTGCCTTTTCATACTGTTCATGGGGTTCTCAAGGCAAGAATACTGAAGTGGTTTGCTATTCCCCTCTCCAATGGACCACATTCTGTCAGACCCCTCCACCATGACTAGATAGTCAACACTGAAATCAGATTGATTATATTCTTTGCAGCCAAAGATGGAGAAGCTCTATACAGTCAGCAAAAACAAGACTGGGAGCTGACTGTGGCTCAGATCATGAACTCCTTATAGCCAAATTCAGACTTAAATTGAAGAAAGTAGGGAAAACCACTAGACCGTTCAGGTATGACCTAAATCAACTCCCTTATGATTATACAGTGGAAGTGAGAAATAGATTTAAGGGCCTAGATCTGATAGAGTGCCTAATGAACTATGGACGGAGGTCCGTGACATTGTACAGGAAACAGGGATCAAGACCATCCCCATGGAAAAGAAATGCAAAAAAGCAAAATGGCTGTCTGGGGAGGCCTTACAAATAGCTGTGAAAAGAAAAGAAGTGAAAAGCAAAGGAGAAAAGGAAAGATATAAACATCTGAATGCAGAGTTCCAAAGAATAGCAAGGAGAGATAAGAAAGCCTTCCTCAGTGATCAGTGCAAAGAAATAGAGGAAAACAACAGAATAGGAAAGACTAGAGATCTCTTCAAGAAAATTAGAGATACCAAGGGAA
>SJYX01008014.1:14224-43243 GCA_006410675.1 Oreotragus oreotragus | reverse complement strand
ATCCTGGAATGTGAAGTTAAGTGGGCCTTAGAAAGCATCATTACGAACAAAGCTAGTGGAGGTGATGGAACTCCAATTGAGCTATTTCAAATCCTGAAAGATGATGCTGTAAAAGTGTTCCACTCAATATGTCAGCAAATTTGGAAAACTCAGCAGTTCCAACTCTAAAGAAAGGCAATGCCAAAGAATGCTCAAAATCCTGCAAAATTTCACTCATCTCACATGCTAGTAAAGTAATGTTCAAAATTCTCCAAGCCAGGCTTCAGCAATATGTGAACCGTGAACTCCCTGATGTTCAAGCTGGTTTTAGAAAAGGCAGAGGAACCAGAGATCAAATTGCCAACATCCGCTGGATCATGGAAAAAGCAAGAGAGTTCCAGAAAAACATCTATTTCTGCTTTATTGACTATGCCAAAGCCTTTGACTGTGTGGATCACAATAAACTGTGGAAAATTCTGAAAGAGATGGGAATACCAGACCACCTGACCTGCCTCTGCAGAAACCTATATGCAGATCAGGAAGCAACAGTTAGAACTGGACATGGAACAACAGACTGGTTCCAAATAGGACAAGGAGTACATCAGTATATTGTCACCCTGCTTATTTAATTTATATGCAGAGTACATCACAAGAAACGCTGGACTGGAAGAAGCACAAGCTGGAATCAAGATAACCGGGAGAAATATCAATAACCTCAGATATGCAGATGACACTACCCTTATGGCAGAAAGTGAAGAGGATCTAAAAAGCCTCTTGATGAAAGTGAAAGACGAGAGTGAAAAGGTTGGCTTAAAGCTCAACATTCAGAAAATGAAGATCATGGCATCTGGTCCCATCACTTCATGGGAAATAGATGGGGGAACAGTGGAAACAGTGTCAGACTTTATTTTGGCGGGCTCCAAAATCACTGCAGATGGTGATTGCAACCATGAAATTAAAGGATGCCTCCTCCTTGGAAAGAAAGTTATGACCAATCTAGACAGCACATTCAAAAGCAGAGACATTACTTTGCCAGGAAATGTCCATCTAGTCAAGGCTATGGTTTTTCCACTGGTCACATATGGATGTGAGAGTTGGACTGTGAGGAAAGTTGAACACCGAAGAATTGATGCTTTTGAACTGTGGTGTTGGAGAAGACTCTTGAGAGTCCCTTGGACTGCAAGGAGATCCACTCAGTCCATTCTAAAGGGGATCAGTCCTGGGTGTTCTTTGGAAGTATTGATGCTGAAGCTGAAACTCCAGTACTTTGGCCACCTCATGCGAAGAGTTGGCTCATTGGAAAAGACTCTGATGCTGGGAGGGATTGGGGGCAGGAGGAGAAAGGGACGACTGAGGAAGAGATGGCTAGATGGCATCACTGACTCGATGGACATGAGTTTGAGTGAATTCTGGGAGTTGGTGATGGACAGGAAGTCCTGGTTTGCTGCCATTCATGGGGTCAAAAAGAGTCGGACACGACTGAGTGAGTGAACTGATGATATGAAAGCATATTTAACTCTAAAGCTGAAGGATGAGATCTTTAAATTTTAGTTTATGAAAATTAGTTTATGGTCTTCTCAGTGCAGATGTAGGTGCCCCTCCCACATTCTTCCCTTTTTCTATCATGATACTTTCCCTCTTTTGATTGCTTTATGTCTTTTCCATCTTCCAGTGAACCCTAATCTCTTTGAATGCAGACATCATACTCATGCCACTCTATGCCCTAAAGTTATATTATCGCCTAGAATGAAAATGCTTATTTTTTAAGTGAAAGAGTGAATGACCATTCACTGTCCCAATAACTATTTGTCTATTATTATTGTCTAGTTAGATGACCTGCTCATAGCTTGCTCTCAAGGTACTCAAGATTTTAGCTAATTTAGGTTACCATGCTTTACATTTTCAGGATATTTGAGTTTTCACTGGGGACACATCAGAAATTATAGACACATCAATAAAGAATTCTAGTAATGGACTTTCTGTAATTATAATAAACAATTAAAGATGTATTTTTTTTAAACAAAGACTCTTCATATCACATCATGTAGGTAATCCACATCATAAAGCTAGCCCAGTGTCAATGTTGTGTAGAGATGTAAGAAATGTGTGTTTGCAGAGAGATCCCATGGGTTTGATGAATGCTGAGGTACATGAGACCTTTCTGCTGCAATTGAACTTAACTAGATTAAACTTACTTTTGGCTTGCTTTGCAATGCCTCTGGTATAGAATGATGTGAAAGAGAGAAGTAGTACAGTGGCTAGTTGCAAACTGAGTAAGCATGTGTCTCATGGCTATTGAGATATCCACTATTTTGTTATTTTGATTCTCACCTGGTAATGGCTCCAAATGTATGATATTTGGCAAAAAAAAAAAAAAAAACATAAATCATTAGTTCCCAGTTAAAACAGCCATTCTAAACCAAGAAATGTGTTTGGCATTTTCCGAAATGCTTTATTGGAATGATCAAGGGGTTGAAAGACTGGAGTTAGGTATAATGATAATTTTCTTTAAACGGGAGAAGGTCATGATGAAAGTTGCTTTTTATCAGTAATTAGAGTTCTGTAGCAGCAACATGTCTTAATTATGATATTTAGACCATTCGCAAATGAATAATGTTATTTAGATTCTGCTACGGAAAATTACCCCAGGCCATGTGGCATCTTACAAAGTGATTGAGTATAAAGCTATTTGTGGTCTACATCTCATGCACTTACCTAACCCGTCTCACATACATACTCCATCTGGGCTCATTTATTAAGGGCACTTTAGTGTTCAACACAGAACTTGAAAAGTGGCACCTCAGTGGGCTTGGAGACAGAGATGAACATCTCTGTATTTTATTAAATTTTGCACAACATAGTAAAGATTATGAATGGTGATATAAAGTGAAATACTGGTATCTAATGAACAATGAACATTTATGAATGATCATAGTCCCCTTTGAATCATTCTTTCAGAAATATGGGCAATGAAATCAAAAGGATCTAAAATCAGAAATTAGAAAAGTCTAGTGGTTATTTCAAAATAATTTGACCTAGCATATATTTTAGTAACTTATAAGACCATCCATTAATCATTTACATTCATAGTGTTGAGCAACATACCAGGCAGTAGAACAGGAAGATGCCTGTCCTATGGATCCCTATCGATGATTTGGTCTAGATGAGTGAAATGTGTAACAAAAATTTTTACCCAGCAGACTATGAAGATTGATTCTTGGTACAGTTACCCAGACTATTTTTCACTTTTTGGGAGGAGAAATAAATAATACTGATTTTATATTCCCTCAAACACAATGGCACCCCACCCCAGTACTCTTGCCTGGAAAATCCAATGGATGGAGTAGCCTGGTGGGCTGCAGTCCATGGGGTCGCTAACAGTCGGACAGACTGAGCGACTTCACTTTCACTTTTCTCTTTCATGCATTGAAGGAAATGGCAACCCACTCCAGTATTCTTGCCTGGAGAATCCCAGGGATGGGGGAGCCTGGTGGGCTGCCGTCCATGGGGTCACACAGAGTCAGACACGACTGAAGTGACTTAGCAGCAGCAGCAGCAGCAGCAGCAAACACATTAAACATTTAAGGAATTTCCTGGGTCTGACTTGAATTGTTAGTCCAAAGAGGCTTGCCATTGGCTGACAATCTAGTGTTACCTGACCCAAGGGTGGCTCAGTCAAATTTGTCACAGAACAACAGTACTTCAGAGTCAATAACTCTTTTGTTTCAGGAAATTTTGCCAATTATTCAATCTAAGGTTTCATTTGCTTAATGACTTCCTCATTTTACCATCTAATGTGTTTCCTTATTCCTTCATCTTTTTACTTTTAATCTCTTTTAGTTATTCTTTCATCCAGCTATGGTTAATTTAATCTTTCCTCCTTAATAAATGCCTCTAACTCCTGAAGACACAAAGCCAAAGGCCAAATGACTTTAACTGCCAGTGTATGAAAACTTTCAAAGCTTGGTGAAGTGAGTGTTATTCAGTTCAGTTCAGTTCAGTCACTGCTGCTGCTGCTGCTGCTGCTGCTGCTAAGTCGCTTCAGTCGTGTCCGACTCTGTGCAGTCCCATAGACGGCAGCCCACCAGGCTTCCCTGTCCCTGGGATTCTCTAGGCAAGAACACTGGAGTGGGTTGCCATTTCCTTCTCCAAAGTTCAGTCACTAGTTAGGTCCAACTCTTTGCGACCCCATGAATTGCAGCACACCAGGCCTCCCTGTCCATCACCAACTCCCAGAGTTCACTCAAACTCATGTCCATCGAGTCAGTGATGCCATCCAGCCATCTCATCCTCAGTCGTCCCCTTCTCCTCCTGCCTTCAGTCTTTCTAAGCATCAGGGTCTTTTCAAATGAGTCAGTTCTTCTCATCAGGTGGCTGAACTATTGAACACCCAGGACTGATCTCCTTTAGAATGGACTGGGTGGATCTCCTTGCAGTCCAAGGGACTCACAAGAGTCTTCTCCAACACCACAGTTCAAAAACATCAATTGTTCGGTGCTCAGCTTTCTTTATAGTCCAACTCTCACATCCATATGTGACCAGTGGAAAAACCATAGCCTTGACTAGATGGACCTTTGTTGGCAAAGTCATGTCTCTGCTTTTTAATATGCAGTCTAGGTTGGTCATAACTTTCCTTCCAAGGAGTAAGTGTCTTTTAAATTTCATGGCTGCAATCACTATCTGCAGTGATTTTGGAGCCCGCCAAAATAAAGTCTGACACTGTTTCCACTGTTCCCCCATCTATTTCCCATGAAGTGATGGGACCAGATGCCATGATCTTCATTTTCTGAATGTTGAGCTTTAAGCCAACTTTCTCACTCTCCTCTTTCACTTTCATCAAGAGGCTTTTTAGATCCTCTTCACTTTCTGCCATAAGACTGCTGTTACTGGGGCACATAACTGGAGGGGGGGATGTCTACATTGTCAGTTATAGTCAAGTGTCAGCTCTGAGCTGCAATCATTCAAAATGAAGTCCTTTTGTTGGAGGTGGTAGAATTTTTAAAGGCCTTCTTTTTCTTGTTTATTTATGTGTTTTGTCCCATTAATTGGATGGGCGGGATTGAAGAGTTTATAGCAACAAATTCAATAAGCACAGAGGGGAGTTAACCAACCCTGAGTAATGTGTGGCCATTTGGAGCCGTCAAACTGTGTTTCGTGGAAAATACTTAAACGCTTTTCTGCAAAATGTTTAAGAGAATTTGTGCATAATATAATAATACTTTAAAAGTTTTACTAAGCAGATGATTTCCTAATTTGCAGTATGACAAACTTATAAAGCAATGGCAGAAATCATAGAGACTTTAAATATATCAATATGTGCTCATTGCTCCTTTGTCAAATCTGTGATTTTCTTTTGGTCAAAATCAACACCAGATGCATAAGAGTACATGATGAATGTTAGTTGAGTGGGATAATTTTTACTTATATTCATCACAATTTTCTTTTAATTATTTGTGGGTTTTGTGTCCCGTGAATTGTAACCTTATTTTGCCACTCTTCTTTCTTTTAAGTTTTAATCTTAAGCATCCTTTTCAATTCTTTCTAATATCTTCAGGTTTTGTTGTTAGGATTTACACTTTATACTCTTTCTGTACTTATTCACTTGTGTCTTTGTTTTTTGTTTTGAACATTTTTCTTTACGAATTTTTTTTGCCAGTATTTGTTGCCTTTGCAAGTGAGCTTATACCGATTTTCATTTCAAATAGCTTAAAATTTTCCACAAAATTATTTCAGTTCTGTTTTAAAATGTATGTCTCATAAAATGATGTTTATAGTAATTAAAAGTTGAAAAAATGTATGGCATTAGGATATTGTATTACTGTCCATATAATGAATGCACAATAATTTTGAAAATCCTACTTATCTCTAAAACAATTTTTAAAGTCAATATTTCATTAGTTGAGAAATAATTTTCATTACACCAGTAATTCTCTTGTTTTATATTACATCTGGTACTTAGTACACATTCTATAAGTCAAAATTACTGTCTGTTATCTGGTATGCTTTGGGTCGTAGGAAATAATTTTACATAATAAGGGAGAACATTACATTTGGATAAAATGTCAGGGAAATAAGGTGTCTCTTCTCCCCCCTCGTGAGGTCCAGTAATATATCTTTTAGGTTAATGATCAGTTTCAGAATATTCAGAGGAATTCATAACTCCCTTCAATACAATCAAATATACATTTACTGTCAAGTGCAAAAGAAAAAAAATCCTTTCAATCATTCTATTAGGTTAAACCACCTTATATATTTAAGGACTAGTATTCACGGAAAATACCATGTATAATGTGCCTGAATATAGACTCAAACAAATGTTATTAATAAATATCTCTAAGCATCATAGGTTAGACCAGTTTATTACTCATATGATGTTTTCACGTCTTAACAATTGATCTGAAACATCTTATATTACATTTGGTAGTAGCAGTCATCAAAATAGCCAAAATTACTATGCAGGCATGCCAGGTCCATTTGGCAGTAACATATAAACATGATCATCATTAGCAAATATGGGCCAGATGTTCATCTCCTAGGAATCCATGGAAATGATTACTTATGTTATAGTATAGAGTCATTCTTGACAAGAAAAAAAAAAAAAGCTTAATTTAACAGAAGAAAGTACAAAATTTCAAATGATCCTACTGTACCACTAGAGAAAAGAAATCATAAGTAGAGTTGATATTTTTGGATATTGATGTTTATTAAGTTGCTCAATGAAGTAATCTTTTCATCTATTCCTAACTGTGGTTCCCTAGTCTTCTTTGCTTAAAAGAACTACTACTTTTTTTTTTTTTTGTCCACCTGATTATTCTCTATCACATCCATTGACTTCCAGACAAAACTTCATTAATAACCCTGTAAGATATGTTGTCATATTTTGGGCTATTTTGTTTTCTTCTTGAGATAAAGGCCAGAGAAATATGTGACCTAAAAAAATCCTGTTACTGGACTGACTGACTCTTTTTTCTTATATTGAAGTAGAAATAAAACCTTAGTACTATAGATGGCAAAAGTTGCAAAAGAATACAGAAACTTCTGAATACAGAAACTTTCTGCAGAGAGAAAGATTTTTAAACATGCTTGAGTATAAGACTATAGTGAAATAATACGTAATTTAGTGAGGCATTTCATTGAGTTATGACTGTACTACCATAGAATATTATTTTAGGGAGTTAAAATATATTGTAAGGGCATGCATTAAATAATTTTCCATAGAGCCTAATTTCGTGTGTTAATCTTTAATCAGCATATTTGGAGAAAAGATTTTCAGTAATGTGGATGTGGACTGCTTATGTAAACCACAATAGAAAGAGTTTTGAGACTCAGTTCGAGTTTATACTTTCAGAGTCATGCCATGAAATGTTTATCACAACCCAGTTGAGCTGTTCATCACAGTCTTAAAATGTATTCTTCCTTTAGAGTTCATGTATAAAAAGGCATGTCTGAAGACTGCGAACCAGGTTGGATTGGCTAGGCATTATAATTCTGTTTCTTCGCTTGAAGGCATTTTGAAATGAGGATGTGAGAGTTGGACTATAAAGAAAGCTGAGCACCAAAGAATTGATGCTTTTGAACTGTGGCGTTGGAGAAGACTCTTGAGAGTCCCTTGGACTGCAAGGAGATCCAACCAGTCCATCTTAAAGGAAATCAGTCCTGAACATTCATTGGAAGGACTGATGCTGAATCTGAAACTCCAATACTTGGGCCACCTGATGCGAAGAACTGACTCATTGAAAAGACCCTGATGCTGTGAAAGATTGAAGACAGGAGGAGAAGAGGACGATAGAGAATAAGATGGTTGGATGGCATCACCGACTCAATGGAAATGAGTTTGAGTAAAGTAGGGGAGTTGGTGATGGACGGGAAGGCCTGGTGTGCAGTCCATAGTGTTGCAAAGAGTCAGACATGACTGAGTGACTGAACTGAACTAAACTGAATATTATCTACAAAAGATGTAAGTCATGATGTCACAGTGGATATCAAAATTGGTATAGACACACCCCTCATATAATATCTAACTTTAGATCCCACAGCTAGTGAATCAGATGTTTTATTTTTCTTATGCATTTTCAGCTTAAAATTAAATAAAAAGTTCTCCATGGATGGGATAATAATTGCCTTTCATATTCTAAATAATTCAGTGGTTAAGAGAATTTTCAAATTAAACATTTTCTAATTAAAATATGCTTTATAGCTATTTGTCATTTTTATTTTAATCAATCAGCTATTTAATGGTGCAAAGAGAATGTTTGCCAAATTATCCCTGGGCTTGTTCTATTTATGTATATCAGAAACTCACCTTCTATTCAGTTGTAGCTAAGAATTAGCCACAAATCTTAAGACCATTTCAGTTTAGTCACTCAGTCGTGTCCGACTCTTTGCGACCCCATGAACCGCAGCATGCCAAGCCTCCCTGTCCTTAAGTTCATAATAATAAGATATTTTGGAGAAGGTTAATTGAAAGTCTAAACATTAGCACTGACAAATACAATTTTTTTTCCTTTTAATCCTTATTAGGAAAAATGGTATTAGATATACCTGATTTCTCTTATGAATTTTTTTTTTGTTAATATGAGGTTCTTAATAAATGAAAAAGTTCAATCACTCCTTCCTTTAACTCTCAACTCTTGATGTCCCAAAGAAGTGTCATTTAACTTTGGACTAATTTCTCTGTTTGTGCTATGCTTTTTGACACTAGTTACTTACTATGTTTCAATATGATTCTCAATTAACTTCATGTATATAACTCCAGCTAACATCCTCTTACACACTACTCTGAGCACCTTGTATTGGACATTTCTTTTACTACCTTCCTTCCTTTCTGCTTGTAGCATGTACTAATAGCAAACTAGAAGGCATGTAATATTATACAAAATTACTATTTCAATTGAGATAGAATTTTGACATCTTAATGGATTCTCATACACAAGTGAGCTTTCATACACACACACACATAAGATTTTTCTGAGTTAGATAATTAACTGATCATAAGAGAATAGCTTTTGACCTGGGGAAAAATTAGGATTCTGAAAACTGGAATGGGAATTTATTTCCGGAAAACAGTGGAATTGGGTCCTCCTCCTAGTAGGTAGGTCTTATTGGAGGGCATTGACTCTCCTGATAGAAGGATCATGCCAGTTTCTCATGATGCTTTACATTGTTCTCAGACATATAACCAGAATCAGAGTCAGGAATATTTGCACAGGGAAACCACACACACACAAAAACCTCTTGGCAGAGAAAGCTAAGATACTAACAATTTATATAATTTATATGGATATAAATGTAGAAAAAAATGTTCAAGAATGGAAAATTCTAGGCCTAAGAAGGAGGGGAATAATTTTAGAATGGGTTAAATCAATCAATATATGTTCAGTTATCAAGCTGATCCTTGGTTCACTGTGCCAGCTTGAGCAGTTGAGTGGGGTTCTTTTTTTTTTTTTTTTCCAGTTTAGTTAACTTTATTCTTAACTCATTTTTTGGAATAATGTAGAGGAAATAACCTAAAGACTCACAAACTAGCAAATGTTAAAGAGAGGTGAACACATTCAACTGCTCCCTAGCCCTGCTTTCTAAAGGGCCCAGTATACATTCCCTGGGCTTCCCTGGTAGCTCAGCTGGTAGAGAACCTGCCAGCAATGCAGGAGACCCTGGTGTGATTACTGGGTTGGGAAGTTCCCTGGAGAAAGGATAGGCTACCCACTCCAATACTCTTGATCTTCCTTCATGGTTCAGATGGTAAAGAATCTGCCTGCAATGTGGAAGAGCTGAATTCAATCCCTGGATTAGGAAGATCCCCTGGAGGAGGGCATGGCATCCCACTCCAATATTCTTGCCTGGAGAATCCCATGGATAGAGGAGCCTGGTGGGTTAGAGTCCTTGTGGTTGCAAAGAGTTGGACATGACAGAGTGTCTAAGCAGAGCACAGTATACATTCAGTACTCAAAGAACTGACAAATATTCTAGAGAGTGGAGTCCCAACATCTCTAAAAGTTACTCCACAGGGTTGCACTCTGGAGAAAAATCATGCTTGTGCAAGCAAGATACTTCAGTCATAGGGCTCCTTGACTTCAGAATGATACTGGATTCCAGGATGTCAGAAATTAAGAAATGGCACATCGCTGTTAGACTAATTAGATCATAGTGACTAAAAACCTATATACAGTTCAGGAAGCAACAGTTAGAATTGGACATGGAACAACAGACTGGTTCCAAATAGGAAAAGGAGTACGTCGAGGCTTTCGATCCCTGGGTCGGGAAGATCCCCTGAAGAAGGAAATGGCAACCCACTCCAGTATTCTTGCCTGGAGAATCCCATGGATGGAGGAGCCTGATAGGCTATAGTCCATGGGGTCGCAAAGAGTTGGACACAACTGAGCGACTTCACCTCATCTCAAGGCTGTATATTGCCACCCTGCTTATTTAACTTATATGCAGAGTACATCATGAGAAACACTGGGCTGGAAGAAGCATAACCTGGAATCCAGATTGCTGGAAGAAATATCAATAACCTCAGATATGCAGATGACACCACTCTTATGGCAGAACGTGAAGAGGAACTAAAAAGCGTCTTGATGAAAGTGAAAGAGGAGAGTAAAAAGCTGGCTTAAAGCTCAACATTCAGAAAATGAAGATCATGGCATCTGGTCCCATCACTTCATGGGAAATAGATGGGGAAACAGTGGAAACAGTGTCAGACTTTATTTTTGGGGGGCTCTAAAATCACTGCAGATGGTGATTTCAGCCTTGAAATTGAAAGATGCTTACTCCTTCAAAGGAAAGTTATGAGCAACCTAGATAGCATACTGAAAAGCAGAGACATTGCTTTGCCAACCAAGGTCCATCTAGTCAAGACTATGGTTTTCCCAGTGGTCATGTATGGATGTGAGAGCTGGACTGTGAAGAAAGCTGAGCACTGAAGAATTGATGCTTTTGAACTGTGGTGTTGTAGAAGACTCTTGAGAGTCCCTTGGACTGCAAGGAGATCCAACCAATCCATTCTGAAGGAGATCAGTCCTGGGTGTTCATTGGAAGGACTGATGCTGAAGCTGAAACTCCAGTACTTTGGCCACCTCATGCGAAGAGTTGACTCATTGGAAAAGACCCTGATGCTGGGAGGGATTAGCAGCAGGAGGAGAAGGGGACGACTGAGGATGAGATGGCTGGATGGCATCACCGATTCGATGGACATGAGTTTGAGTGAACTCTGGGAGTTGGTGATGGACAGGGAGGCGTGGCATAATGCGATTCATGGGGTCACAAAGAGTCGGACACGACTGAGCGACTGAACTGAACTGACAAAAAACACCAATAGTATCAGCAAAAGGATCAGAGTGATATCGTCCATAAGGCATTTCATGGTGGCATATTGATCATCGGTTCTTGGTATGAACAAACTGCATAATCCCTAATCCCTAGACTTCATGAGCGCATTTTACTTGCATGCATGTGTGTGTGCTTTCACTTTAGTTAGATCCAACTCTTCACAACCCTATGAACTGTAGTTTGCCAGGCTCCACTGTCCATAGGATTCCCCAGGCACGAATACTGGAGTGGGTTGCCATGATCTCCTCCAGGGGATCTTCCCAACCCAGGGGATTGAACCTGTGTCTCCTGCATTGCAGGTGGATTTTTTACCCACTGAGCCACCTGGGAAGCCCTGGAGGTCTTACCTAAGCCAACATAATTTTTGATGTTTCCTCAGCCAATTTTTAGAGCTGGATCAGTTTAAATATCTCTCGATCCTTCAAACAACAGAAAGGTAGATACATTTGTTTGGGATATGTTACATCATAAGTATATACTTTGAATTTACCTCTTGTTGTTCTCCCAAAAGTAATTATGTCTATTTATCAGAATGACTGCATCTTTGGGAAAGGCAATGATCCATAACTTTCAGGAGTTTTTGGACACTTGGTTCAAGTTCCTGGAAAGCCAGAATATCACTGAACCTATTATAAAGGGACTGATAAAAGCCAAGCCCATGTCCATTTTATGTTAGGCTTAGTTAAGTCCTAAACTTAACCTATATTTTATTCCCTAGTTTCTGAATAAAATTAATATTCTAAACAACTGACATAATTCCCACCTTTATTAATAGAGTAAGGACAATCATGATGGAAAATGCTGAAGGGAAACCCCAGAACTTCCCCACCCTTTATCAAAGTAGTAAAACAAAAATGATACTGAAGCTCAGAGAGAATAATGTAGACTGAGCCTGCTGTTAAAGACTTAAAAATTGAGGTGATGATTTCTATCATGTCCACATTCAACTTTCCCATTTGATAGTACCAAAATCTTTATTTATTTTATTTTATTTTTTTATATTTTACTTTACAGTACTGTATTGATTTTGCCATACATCAACATGAATCCACCACAGGTGTACATGAGTTCCCAGTCCTGAACCTCCCTCTCACCTCCCTCCCCATACCATCTCTCTGGGTCATCCCGGTGCACCAGGCCCAAGCATCCTGTATCTGGCATTGAACTTAGACAGGCAATTCGTTTCTTATATGATATTATACATGTTTCAATGACATTCTCCCAAATCATCCCACACTCTCCCTCTCCCTCTCCCACAGAGTCCAAAAGACTGTTCTATACATCTGTGTCTCTTTTGCTGTCTTGCATACAGAAGGGTTATCATTACCATTTTTCTAAATTCCATATGTATGTGTTAGTATACTGTATTGGTGTTTTTCTTTTTGGCTTACTTCACTCTGTATAATCGGCTCCAGTTTCATCCACCTCATTAGAACTGATTCAAATGTATTCTTTTTCATGGCTGAGTAATACTCCATTGTGTATATGTACCACTGCTTTCTTATCCATTCATCTGCTGATGGACATCTAGGTTGCTTCCATGTCCTGGCTATTGTAAACAGTGCTGTGATGAACATTGGGGTACATGTGTCTCTTTNGTCGCAAAGAGTCAGACACGACTGAGTGACTGAACTGAACTGAACTGAACTGAAATGTGAATGGATTTTGTTTAATTCTGTGAGAATGCTTGATAGGTTTATCTGCAGGTAACTGTTAGTTTTACGGTTAATTGGGTTAGGCTGATAACTTGTTTTCTTTTCCACACAAGTGATTCTTTTAAAGCAAAAGTGAGGAGCAAAATTCACAAAGTCACCGGATCAACCAGTTTGGTTAAATGGCAGCCTTTATACCTGCCATTCAAGTAACTTCAAAAAACATTACTGTAATTGCTAGTGTGGACTTGACCTTGAAAAAGAGGTAGCTAGAGGATTATCTGGTGTATTGTTCAGTAAACTGCATCTTCAAGCCACCCAGACTTTAAACGCAGCAGGATGTTATAGCGTTGTTTTCAAATCCTGTTTTTAGGATGATCAAACATTTCACAGAGCCTGCTCAGGGATTCCTCTTTGGCATATCACATGCTGAAAACGATTTCTTCACTCTAGACGACTATATTTTACAGCTCTTGTTTGTTCCATAAGTTTGGAATGGGTACAGTTCTGCCAACACAAAACATTTACTTTCTCTACATTCATACAAAAGAAATTTTGGCCAGCTCTGCTAACTGTCTACACTCTCTAAAAACTTCCTAAATAAGGAATTCTTATTCAAAGAGATAAAGGAAATGAAGCACAAGTTACACAAACTTTTGAGTTTGTGGGAAGAAAAAGTGAGTGATGACTGAAAGTGTGAATCAACTGTACTTATTAAAACAGTGGTTTTTTTCCACTCAGCTCACCAAGGAAATGTGCAGGTTCCAGTATGAACCACTGATTGACTCAACTGACAGCAGCTCCAATATTTCCCAGTCAGGACTCATATCCCTTCATTGGAAGAAAGAGTACACTTTCTCCATGGCTTTAAAAAAAATTTTAATTGGCATATAGTTTCTTTACAGTGTTGTGTTAATTTCTGCTGTACAAGAAAGTGAATCAGCTACATGTATACAGGTATCCCCTTCCTCTTGCACGTCCTTCCCATGCCTACCTCCATCTCTCCCCCTTCCCACCCACCTAGGTCACCACAGAGCACTGAGCTGAGCTCCCTGCGCTATACAATAGTTCCCACTAGCTATTTGTTTTATACATGGCAGTGCATACAAGTCAATCTTCAAGACTACCAAGCTCAACCAAGTAGATTTACACAGAGAACTATGAACAGTCACACAATATTGTATTTGATTTACTTTGACATCCCCAGCATAGAACGTAGTTGCCATTTTTTTGTAATGAAGTTAGTTGCCAGAGCTGCTGTGAAAGTGAGGCTAAGGATCAGTTTCAAGCAGCAGTGGCTAAACCATCACTATTCAAATTATGGCTCAGGTTCTAGCAATGTTGGCATCACCTGAGAACTTATTAGAAATACATTCAAGCCTGGTCCCAGACCTACTAAATCAGAATCTGCATTCTAATAAGACCACCAGGTTATTCATAAATCACATTAAAGTCTGAAAAGCACATGACTAAATAAACCTATTCTGATCGCTCCATAACTGGGCTGCCTTTGTGTTCATGGATTCTGTGGCTTAGGTTCTCATAGGTGACTACTCCTAAGTTCACTCAATAACTCATCCAATACAGGAGCACTTAGTATTTGCCGACACTCTTCTAGGCTCTTCTCAATATAGATAAAAATCATAGCTTTAGTTGGGCTGTTGAGATAAAGCCCCAGTGTCCATAAACAAATAAAGCACATTATTTCTACAGAAAATTTTGATGCATTATCCTTGTTAATTCTTTGGTGAAGCAGAATTTAAACAAATAGAGAAGCCTGCACTCAATAATTACTTATTGATGGTCTACAAATTACATTTTTTCTCTTTACCTGTTCAGAATGGGTGAAATGGCAGTATTACCTAAGTAGCTATGAATAAATTGGTATTTTTGTTACAGTAAGCTTTCTCTCTGGATATCTGTTTCCAGGGTAATCCTTGCATAAGACACATAAAAACATTTAGTCAGTCACAGAGGACTAAATAAGAAAATAATTACAAAATTACAATTCATAGAGAAAATGATTAGTCTTACAGCCAAACATGTAGGTATAGAAATTATGAGCTAACTTATCTGTCACCTTCAAACATTGGTCTTACATTCCTAAAAGGAAGTCCCATTACACAGTTAAACCTGTAAGAAAAAGTAGAACAAATCAGTGATGCCATTTAGTAACCTTAACTACATGGTACACAGAATTTCTACGGCACTGTTAATATTTCAGTTAATATTCAACTATTCAGTAATGAGATAATTCATTCACAAGTCTCAGTGTCCAACTTCAAGGAGAATAAAAATAGCATAAGCTATAAATGATAAATTGTTCTCCATCATTTCATATATGTTTTATATGTATACATATACATACATGTATAAATATACATATATTTATAGACATGCACACATACAGCAACCTGAGTACATCATTGGTTATACTGGTAATGAACAGAAGAATAAAAATGTTTAAATTTATTCCAGATATGGAATTATGAAATATACAAATAGCTTCTGGAAGAGCCTTCATTTTCTTGTATCTGTGAGTATGCCCATGGATATTTCTCTGATTCCTGTATTTGAGCCTCGGGAATCCTACTTTGTTTCAGATTCCACCTCATTTATAACTTCAATAAGCATGCATTGAGCATCTACTAGTAATCTACAAGCAACTCTATAAGAAACTCCAATACTTTGGCCACCTGATGCGAAGAACCAATTCAATGGAAAAGACCCTGATGCTGGGAAAGATTGAAGGCAGGAGGAGAAGGGGACGACAGAGGATGAGATGGTTGGATATCATCACTGACTCGATGGATGTGGGTTTGAGAAAGCTCCAGGAGTTGGTGATGGACAGGGAAGCCTGGAGTGCTACAGTCTATGAGGTATCAAAGAGTCAGACATGACTGAGTGTCTTAACTGAACTGAACTGAACTGAAAAACTGAGTCTATACCCTATGCTCCCCACTCCAGTACCCTTGCTTGGCGAATCCCCATGGACAGAGGAGTTGGGCTGCAGTCTGTAGGGTCACTAAGAGTCACACACGGCTGAAGCAGCTTAGCAGGCAGCAGGCAGGCATACTCTATGCTTCCTCTAAAGTCATATGAGATGAGTTTTCTGTTCTGCTCCAAGAGACTACCTGACTGACATAGTTCTCCTGCGATAAATTGTTTTGTGCTGTTTATTCTAGGTATTGTGTGATGGTCTCATTGGTTTTGACAATGGGTAGCATATCTGGTAAGAAGAGAAAGACACTCCTTACTGTTCAGCTTCTTTCTAGCAGAATATCCTGTAATGCTCTCTGACTAAACCATGGCATTCTCCCCATGTGATCTTCAAGCATCTCCTGAGAGCTTGCTAGAAATGCAAATTCTTGAACCTCTCCAGACTTACTGGACTAGGGATATCTTTAACAATTCTGCTAAAATTTAGAGACACTGTTAGGAGGTACAGAGCCTACATATTGCTAAGATTCAAACCCCTGGAATACCACCTCCTAAATATTGTGACCTTGGGTAATTCACTTAACTGTTCTGTGCTTTGACTTCTGAAATAATTAGAGGATCATAGTACACACATAGTACTTAACATCTAAGGTTATTGTGAAGAGTAAAGAACACAATGATTTTAAAGTGTTTAATCTGGCATGTTGTAAGTGCTGTATAATTACTAGCTATTTTATATATTATTATTATTATTAGTTATTAAAACCATTCATATTTAACTTGATAAATTCACTGATAACTATATTCAAGAATACAACTATTATATACAAGGAATATAGGCAGCATTTTGTAAAGCACCTTACTCACTGGTAATCAGCTACATTTTAGTTGAGAGAATCATTTAAACAAATGCTAGTAACAAAAAATAAAAAGTAAAAGTAAATGGTATTAACCTCAGATTACCACGTTAGGTGATGAAGACCAGTGCTGCTCAAATTATTCAAGGTGAAAAATTAGTTTTTAATTTTTTTCCCTAGTCTGTCTTGGACTGATTTAACTTGTGACTCACACAGAATTTAAACAAAACAGAAACAAGTCTATATCTTGTTTTGTGAAATGAGTCCCCTGATCTTATGTTTGTATGTCATGAGCAGTGCCAAACAAAGCATCTAAACTCTTGCTCTCAATTTTTGTAAATATGTTACCAGCAATTAGTTACAACAATTCATAGATCACATTTTCAGTAGAATCAAAATAAACACTAAAGATAGCTGACCTCAGACAACAAATATGCTTTCTTCCTTTTCCGTATGCCAGTTAATACATGCATGTATATGCACACACTTAGCTTTCATTCAAATTTATGTTAAAATAAGAAATCTTTAAAATTAACAACATGATGCCATTCTTCATATGATGAATATTTTTATACCAAAGCTAACTATTAAAATGGATCATTTCTCAATATCTGAAACTAAATATGCCACCAAAATATGGAATATGGAGTACTATGTTTAAGAAATTAAGTGAGATACTTGCTTCAGGACACTTTTAATCAAAAGCAACAAGTACATTGCTCAGTGATGAATATTTGAGGACTGTGAATGATGATATTTTCATTAAAATAAAGACAGGTTCTTAATTATTTTTTTGCCATACATGCCTTTCACAATTCTGTTTGGGAGTTTTCATTTGAGTGAGTGTGTGTTGAAATGCTTTTTTTCCACCTAGTGTTATTGAGATATATCTGGTATATAACACTGTGTAAGATTAAGGTATACAACTTGATGACTTGAAATATATATATACAAATACATATATTTATATTTTGAACTGATCACCATAATAAGGTTAGTTTTTACTTCTCATCTCATGTCATTTCCTGTGTGTGTGAGTGGTGAGAACATTTAAGATTTACTCATTTAGAAACTTCTAAGTAAGTAATAGAGTATTATTCACTATAGTCACCATTCATCCTAAAACTGAAAATTTGTATCCCCTTATCAACATCTCCCTGTTTCCCATGGTAACCACCATTCTGCTCTCTGTTTCAATGTGTTCAGCCTTGTTAGACTGCATATATAAATGAGATCATGCAGTATTTGTCTTTCTGTCTGATTTATTTCACTTAGTACAATGCCCACAAGGAACATCCATGTTGTCACAAATGTCAGTTCTCTCTTGTTTTTTGTAATTCTTTCTTTAAGATTTTTATTTCTCATTTATCATTTGTGTCTTGAAAATTTTTAATGTATACATGGCAAATTAACTTCAAATAAGTATTAAATTTATCAATAATGTAAAATAACAATGATAATTTTATTGATAATTATTATTACATCATATATGGTATTATAATTATTCTGTAGTTTGTGCATTGTCTGCTTGGTGGTTATATGATAGGATTAATGACGACCTCCTTCAAGAGGGCTTAAGCTAGCAGAGGGATGGAATTCCAGTTGAGCTATTTCAAATCCTCCAAGAGAGCTTAAGGTAGTGGAGATGATGGAATTTTGAGCTATTTCAAAATTTAAAAGATGATGCTGTGAAAGCACTGCACTCAATATGCCTCAATATGCCAGCAAATTTGGAGAACTCAGCAGTGGCCACAGGACTGGAAACTGTCAGTTTTCATTCCAATCCCTATGAAAGACAATGCCAAAGAATGTTCAAACTGCCTCACAATTGCACTCATCTCAAACACTAGCAAAGTAATGTTCAAAATTCTCCAAGCCAGGCTTCAAACAGTACATGACCCATGACTTCCAGATGTTCAAGCTGGATTTAGAAAAGGCAGCGAAACCAGAGATCAAATTGCCAACATTCGCTGGATCATTGAAAAAGCAAGAGAGTTCCAGAAAAAAAAACAACTACTTCTGTTTTATTGACTACGCCAAAGACTTTGACTGGGTGGATCACAACAAACTGTGGAAAATTCTGAAAGAGATGGGAATAGCAGTCCACCTTACCTGCCTCCTGATAAATCTGTATACAGGTCAAGAAGCAACAGTTAGAACAGGACATGGAAAAACATATTGGTTCCAAATTGGGAAAAGAGTATGTCAAGGCTATATATTGTCACCCAGCTTATTTAATGTCTATGCAGAGTACATCAGGCAAAATGCCAGGCTGTATGAAGCACAAGCTGGAATAGCCTCAAATATGCAGATGACACCACCCTTATGGCAGAAAGTGAAGAGCAACTAAAGAGCCTCTTGATAAAAGTGAAAGAGGAGAGTGAAAAATCTGGCTTAAAATTTAACATTCAGAAAACTAAGATCATGGCATCTGGTCCCATCACTTCATGGCACATAGATGGGGAAACAGTGGAAACAGTGACAGACTTTATTTTCTTGGGCTCCAAAATCACTGCAGATGGTGACTGCAGCCATGAAATTAAAAGACGATTGCTGCTTGGAAGAAAAGCTATGACCAACCTAGAGAGCATATTAAAAAGCAGAGACATTCCTTTGTCAACAAAGATCCGTCTAGTCAAGGCTATGGTTTTTCCAGTAGTAATGTATGGATGTGAGAGTTGGACTATAAAGAAGGGTGAGCACCGAAAAATCGATGCTTTTGGACTGTAGTGCTGAAGAAGACGCTTGAGAGTCCCTTGGACTGCAAGGAGATCCAACCAGTCCATCCTAAAGGACATCAGTCCTGAGTGTTCATTGGAAGGACTTATGCTAGTTCAGTTCAGTAGCTCAGTTTTGTCCGACTCTGCGAACCCACAAACCGCAGCACACCAGTCCTCCCTGTCCATCACCAACTCCCGGAGTCCACCCAAACCCATGTCCATTGTGTCAGTGATGCCATCCAACCATCCTATCCTCTTTCGTCCCCTTCTCCTCCTGCCCTCAATCTTTTCCAGTATCAGGGTCTTTTCAAATGAGTCAGCTCTCCACATCAGGTAGCCAAAGTATTGGAGTTTCAGCTTCAACATCAGTCCTTCCAATGATCTCCCAGGACTAACCTCCTCTAAGATGGACTGGTTGGATCCCCTTGCAGTCCAATGGATTTTTCAAGAGTCTTCTCCAACACCACAGTTCAAAAGCATCAATTCTTCAGCACTCAGCTTTCTTTATAGTTCAACTCTCACATCCATACATGACCACTGGAAAAGCCATAGCCTTGACTAGACGGACCTTTGTTGGCAAAGTAATGTCTCTGCTTTTGAATATGTTGTCTAGGTTGGTCATAACTTTTCTTCCCAGGAGTAAGCGTCTTTTAATTTCATGGCTGCAGTCACCATCTGCAGTGATTTTGGAGCCCAGAAAAATAAAGTCAGCCACTGTTTCCACTGGTTCTCCATTTATTTGCCATCAAGTGATGGAACTGGATGCCGTGATCTTCATTTTCTGAATGTTGAGCTTTAAGCCAACATTTTCACTCTCTTCTTCCACTTTCATCAAGAGAGTCTTTAGTTGCTCTTCACTTTCTGCCATAAGGGTGGTGTCACCTGCATACCTGAGGTTATTCATATTTCTCCAAGCAATCTTGATTCCAGCTTTTGCTTCCTCCAGCCCAGCATTTCTCATGACATACTCTCTATAGACATTAAATAAGCAGGGTGACAATATACAGCCTTGACGTACTCCTTTACCTATTTGGAACCAGTTTGTTGTTCCATGTCCAGTTCTAACTGTTGCTTCCTGACCTGTATACAGGTTTCTCAAGAGGCAGGTCAGATGGTCTGGTATTCCCATCTCTTTCAGAATTTTCCACAGTTTATTGTGATCCACACACCTGATGCGAAGAGCTGACTTATTTGAAAAGACCCTGATGCTGGGAAAGATTGAAGGCAGGAGGAGAAGGGGATGACATAGGATGAGATGGTTGGATGGCATCACTGATTTGATAGACATGAGTTTGATCACCTCTGGAAGTTGGTGATGGACAGGGAAGCCTGGCATGCTGCAGTTTCTGGGGTTGCAAAGAGTTGGACACGACTGAGCTATTGAACTGAACAGAAGTGATATGATAAAGTCATATAGTAAATATTTGTATAAAAAACAGTATTTCTAATAGAAAATATTAGATGAAATCTGTATATCCAATAAAGCTAATTATTATAGCAACAGTGAGCATGATTATTTGGTAAAGGATGATAGGAGGATAGAAATTACTAACCTTGGAAATTGCCCCACCAATGTGGATATTCATGGCCTTCTGAACAGCTGAGAATTTTATTCCAGTCACTGTAGGTTCTGTTCCTTATTGTCAGCCCATTGCTGACTACATATTCACCATTTTCTAACACTTTAAGCCAGTGATAATATTTATAAAATGTAGACTTCAACATTCATTCATTAAAAAAAAAAAAAGGTAGCTTTTTTTTTTTTCTGCTCCTCTACATACTCTTTTGTTTTAAACTATCTTTCTTGGATATGGTATTTTGATTATGAACAAGGGAGCCCAGTTGAAAAGTTTTTTCTTTGCTAAAGAAAGTCACTTAGTGCCAAATAGTAACAATGTGTTATCATAATATCACAATTTCACTCTTAGTTTGTTCTTAAAAGTTGGCAGGACTTATTCAACAACAAATACAGTTGAATTAAATCAATCATCTCATTAAGCAATATGATTTACTATAGATACTTTATAATGTTTCATGGCCAGATTAAAGCCTAAAATAGGATGTGTGGAGATGACCTTTATTTTCCCGTAACTCAGTGAATGTTATTCTTTGTCTCCATTTCTGCTGATTTTGAGAAATTTAATCTTGCTAATTCATGAACACAGTTGCCTCTGGTTTAACACTCTGTCTCTCATCTTTTAAAATGTGCTAGCTCTCAGATTCTCCCCCTTTCTTTTTCTTCCCTATTCATTGAGGCAATCTAATTTGCCAGGGCCTCACTTTTGTCCTGAAATCAGAAGACAACAATCTGGTCTGAGAGTCCCACTGCAGACTGACACTTTGATGGCTGGTTGAATCATTCAGAATAGGTGAGGTGTCACTGTCAGCCCCAAACTTCAGTGCTGAAAAAAACAGAAGTTTCTTCCTTTCTCACGCTCTAAGACCACAGTGGATCAAAAGATGGGCTTGTCTAGGTGTCTTACCACTGACTTTGCCCCCCAGGAAGTTCCATCATCCTACAGTGGTAGTATTTAAACCCATTTCCACAACTGCCATGGCCGAGAAGAATGAGAGAAATTCACACACACTAACAATAAATGCTTCCTCCACAGTGACACATATTACAGATTGCCACATCTCACTGACCGAAAAAGCCGGTTGCCATGCCTAAACTTCAAAGTGCAATCTTTTCCAGTGGCCTCAGCCAAATATCAGTGAATAATGGATATTTAGTACGAGATTCTTGGCATGCTGGGTTTTATTTCTCTTGAAAAATACCCTTATTATTTATTACCTTCCAATGTCAAATAATAATGCCTATGCCACTGTGATTATTTTTCCTTTCTGGCAACTTATTCTCTTAAGTTGGAAACATACATTTATTTTTTCTTTTATCCTTGGAGTTCACACATTTTGTAAGGATTTACACAGTGTTGTAGGTCTTCTTATTAAATCAACCTGTAACTTACTCAGCCCTCTTAATTGTTAGAATCAAATATATTCTCAGTTCAGGAAAATTTATGTCTAGAAGTCGTTTCATAATGACCTCACTCCCATCCCCGCCTTGGCCTCCTCTAAATCAGCTTTTGCTGCTCTTGCTCTTAAAGGCATTCTTGTGTATTTTCTTTTCTTCGTGATTTCTCTTTCTCTTTCTTTCCTGTGTTTTGAGATATTCTTGTACTTATTTCATCCAGTCTCAACAGTAACTATTCTCTGTTTTAACATATTTGGTTTGTTAGCTGCCAAATCCACAATTTAGTTTCTGTGGGTGTGTAATATTGCATCTGTATGTTTTTTATGCATTTCCCCTCGCTTCTTCCCTTCCTTCCTTCCTTTCCTTTAAAAACAATTCTGTTTCTCATTTGCTCGTGTGTTGTTGGGCCTGTATTTTGTTCTTCAACCTGACCCTTTTCTCTCTGGCTGCTATGGTTCCTTAAATGAATGGGTGGTTATTTTCTCAAGCAGTCACTGCAGCTCAGCCCTGATGGCTGGAACTTATTTAGGGTAGGGATTCTCCACAGGACAAAAGGCCAAAGGGTTATCTTCTTTATTTTTATCTTGTGGTATCTTTAATAGCAGGCTATCAGCCTCTTCCCGAAATACACAAAGCAGTCTCTCTGTTTTGTTTTCCCTACCTTTTCACATAGGCTGGATCAGGAAAGAATCAGCCAAAAATCTAGTTTTGGCCTTTAGGGGTCCAGTTGACCAGGATCATTTAAAAGGAGTGATCATCATCTTTCTTTGTTGACAGAGTCCACGAGTTCCCACACGCCAAGGTCTTCTTAAGACCCCCCCCACTTTCCTACCCATCCTCTGGGCTTTGCTATCTTTCTCAGTCATGGGAGGAGCCTATAGGAGACAGACCCACATAGAGCCAGAGATGTAACCAGACCCTGCTAACCTCAGGAGCTACCAGGCTCAGAATGACAAGTGGCTTGAAACTGAGAGCATGAGGAAAGGGGGGTCTTTACATTCCTTTGTTGTTGTTATTATTGCTTAACTTGAGGAGATATGAGCTAGTAAAAATGTCATTTAAAATACACTGAAATATATGAAGTATATAATAAACTAGAGTAATAGAGTTCACACGAGCATGGCACAAAAAGGCAGAATAAAATAGAATAGTGGGCACAGTGGATTACGTGTATGAGAGGCACCCCCTTTCCTTCTTGATGCCAAAGTCTCTATTTTTTTCAAATGGTTACCCTGGCACATGTTAGGTGTAAAGAATCTTTCCTCCTCCCAGGGGGACCATTGCCTAAGTGGGCTAGTCAGGGTGATGTCAGTTCCTCTGCCAGTATATGACTGAGGCTTGCAAATGTGATTCCTCTTCTGGGAGGCAAAATTTGCTTAACGGCTTCTGGAAAAGTTCTGCTCATTGATAAAAAAATAGATACAGGCTGGGAAAGGTCCCCCTTATTCAGAAGCTATCATTGTGTCTCCTGCAAATACTTACTGAATTTATCAACTTTGGTTGTATTCTTCTTCTGTGAATGAACTCTGGATTATCTGAGCATTTGTATGGATCCTCTGTGCCTTGCAGCTAAAAATAATGTCTATAACACATGTTATATAAAAAGAATATGGATATCGGATCAGATCTAAATTTAAATGGAAACTCTGATACTTATTTGATCACATCATCTGCTCTTTTGCCTACTTCATTGGTTTGTGATAAACATTATGTTTGATAGTTTATATAAAACTCCATAGACGCCTGCATGTATTAAATACTACCTTGTGGTTGCCCTATGGGATGAGTGGTTCAACTCCTCACCCAAAATTTTATTCAGATTTTGAAACAAATGACACCATGCATGCAGCAAGAGGGTCTGAAAAAGTTTGTTATCTCATCATGAGGCTTTCCAGGGAGGATTGGTGCTCCCAAGCAAGTTTGAAAATGACTCAGAGAGCAGAGAGGGACAATTGACTCGGCGGGCGAGTCTTGGCTGTGGGGTCCCAAGCACAGGCAGGTAGTTTGCTAGTCCGAAATTCCCACTGGTACAAGACAGGCAGCTTGAGAGCTTTTTATTGATTTTCCCAGAAGTGAGGCAAGAAAACAAAAGAGAGGATTTTGAAAGCTATCAGCAACCAGACATCAAAACTGGAGTCAGAATCCATTGCAGATGCTCATTAAATATTCCTTCCTCCTCTCCACCCCCTAGCATCATTTTCAATGACACAACATGAAACAATGATTAGGGATTCCTTTAAAAGAGAGAGAGGAAATGTACTTTTGAGAGGAAACATAACCGATGTCCCTATTACTCTACGTGTGTCCTTTTTTTCAAGGAACAGAAAACACAGGAACTACTTTTACATGTCTCTTAATCCTAATGTGAAACACCTATCAGATCTCATTTTTGGATGAAATCTAACATGTGGCTCATCAAATAGATAGTAACACAGACAAATTAATGAATGAGTTGGTCCCATAGAGCTTCTATGTTTAATTTCCATAAGTCAGAAAATTTTGTCAGGCAGACACTAAAGAGAAATTTCCCTTCTTACATGACGTTCTTTTCTTTGGGTTTAGGTTGCCTTCATACTGACAGTTAACCAAATTATTTTGCAAACTTAAACCCAAAGAAAAACTATTGTTATTTTTCACTAAGAAAATTCTGTTTCATTTTAAAATGAAATACATGTTAATGTTAAAAATGCATATATATGCAGATATGTATATAGATATGCCAGTATCAATGTGGTCAAAATCTGGAAGCATATTCTCCCAACTGTTACTCGTATTTACTATCACAGCATTCATGTGTGATGGAAAGCACATGTGTATTGGATGAGTGGAGAGCAAATGTTCACCTGATGGTTAACTGGGAATTTTTTTTTTTTTTTTTACTTAAAAAATAATCATAGTGGGATCATGAGCAACTTTTTTCTTTTGATTCTCAGTAATATTTCAACCAATATTAAGAATAAAGCACTTTGGGATGTACAAGTCTATAAAGTTATCCATAATATTGTAAGGGAAACCATAAGTTACAAAGAAAAGTTTATGTCTCATATTTTGCTAAATATATAATAGTTAAAAGGCTAAACGTGTATATACCAAACCATGATGTCTGGGACAGGATTAGAAAAAGTGTTCATGATTTGTTATGTGTATTTCATAATGTTTGAAATAAGAACAATTAAAATAGTAAAAAATAAATAACCATTCACAAAACAAAAAACCAAAACAAAACATCAAAGTGAGGCAGCACTAAGAGCACTGGCATTTCTTTCTTTTGTGGGTAGTTTGATCTGGTTACACCCCAGCAGCCCTTGCAGGCACACAGCTAACATCAGGCATAGCAGAACCCAGGGGCTTGGTGCTAGAGTGCTCACAAGGCAAGGAGAGGCAACATTTTCTTCTTTATTTGCTTAAAAATCAAATAGATGCATGCAGCCACATCACACATTAATGCACAAAGATAAATGATCATGAGTTTTGGGCTTTCTATTACCTTTGAGCTCATGAACCTAAGACAGTAAATGCTTAAAATATTGGTGACTTGGTCAGCTATCTCTCACTTAGGCTGGGGATGAAGGTTCATTATGTTATCCCATCTCTTCTGAAATTGACTAGGCATGCCGTGCAAAGATTTGACTACATGCTTCTTTCCGCACTATCACACAACTTGTCAGTGCAATCTTTTTACATGTTCTCCTGCTCTTTATATCAAAAAAAGTTCATCTCTTCTGTTCACTGCCATGAGTTTTTGAAATACAGAAGCACAAGAACCACCTCATCAACTCTCTGTGCCTTATGTCCAGGGAGCCTTGGCTGCCAAGCTTCCCGTCTCAACATTGCTTTCCCTCTGCTACCCAAAACAGGTCTAAACACCTGCTCAGCGGTCCTGAACAACACACAGACCAGCTCCAGAGCTATTTACACAACACAGCACAGTCTGTCTCCTATTTCAGGAGGTATGAGTAAGCGTAAATTCACTTTCCAAACTAATCTGTAGTTACTCCACAGGTTACCAGAATTCTTTGTTTAGCCTGTGGTCCAAACTTTCTTTAGGTTAGAGGGAATTATGAGGTTTGACCATCAGTTGGGTTGGAGACTTATTCTCAGCAGTGATAAGAAGAGGCAGAGCTCAGATTTCTGAAAGCAAAGCGTTTAAAAATCTAGAAGATGCTCTAAACTGTGTGGTTTCTCTCCTTCACACATCAGCTAAAGGAGAAAGATAACCTGATTTAGAAGAAAAGCTTAAAAGTAGGAACTAAGAAATGAGATCCTGTTTCATCTTGGTCATGGACCAAGGACTTGCGTGGGTGCGTTTGTTACTCATAGGCTCTGGATCTCAGATTCTTCCACTGTAAAGTCAGGGGATCAGTTTGCTGAAGTCCCTTCCACCCCAGCTTTCCATCCAACTGGCTGCCTCTTCCTGTCTTCATTTTTCTCTGCTTGCTCTTTTGAGTTTTGGTGTTTTTTTTGTTTTTTTTTTGTCCTTTCCTCTACTCAAGGTTGTTCTTTAACTTGATATCTCCTGCAAACAAATGTGGAAGAGATTGGAAAAGGGAGCCAGAGTCTCCAGAGAAACAGTCCTTGCTCCATACCAATGTACCAAGCACTAACGTGAGAGGCAGAAAAATATCTTTGCCTTTGAAATTTCCCCATTGAAAAATAGGAGGGAAAAAAATAAACACAAGTACTTTTATCTTTGCTCCAGAATATTCTAATATTTTTCACAGATTTAGAGAGGCTGGCAGGATTTGGAAAAGGTTTGGACTTCTTGCCTCTGAAAAAAAAAAAAATCTCATAAAATCCTAAAGCCAATATATATATTTTTTTTTCTCAAAAGGCTTTCATAAGACAGAGTCAATGTCCCACATGAATATACGTGCATAAAACAAAGAACAAATTGCAAGTGGACATAGCTATCTGTGATTTCCATGTTTTCCATACCTGTTTGCTTAACTCAGACCACAACATGTGGTCATTTGGTTTTGTTTGACTTTATGATTATTGCAACACTATAGACCTAGGTACAAACATTTATGACAAAAATACTCACTCTCTGTGGCTGATAGCAAAATTTGGTTTAAATATACTTTTCAAGGTCTCTCTTCTTAGTTATGTATTCTTGCATAACATACAACAGCTCATTTTGAATTGCCAAAAGTGTCTATGGGGAAATACTAAGGAAGTATCTAGGTAGAATTCTGTTTTGTCTCAGGTACTTGTGGCCATGGGTTTAAATTGTACAGGCTGTGAAGGGAATCATATATCCTAAACAGTTCTACAGTGGTTTTCCAACTCTCTGCTGTCTAATCACTTGATCTATGAGAAAAATCAAATGTATTCTTTTTATTACCATCCCCTTTAATCTCCTCTTGTAGACATGTATCATCCTTGAGCCCAAGACCCCAGAATGTCTTGTGGACACCACCTTTGAGCAACTGTGCACTGAGCTTCAGTTCTGATCCTTTCATCTCAATCTATCCCCAAATATATACAGAGCCTATTATCACTGCTTTAAATGTCACTATATTGTGTCTGAAAGATGATACTGTGAAAGTGTTGCACTCAATATGCCAGCAAGTTTGGAAAACTCAGCAGTGGCCACAAGACTGGAAAAGGGCAGTTTTCATTCCAATCCCAAAGAAAAGCAATGCCAAAGAATGCTCAAACTACCACACAATTGTACTCATCTCACATGCTAGGTTACCAGTAATGCTCAAAATTCTCCAAGCCAGGTTTCAGCAATACATGAACCATGAAATTCCAGATGTTCAAGCTGGTGTTAGAAAAGGCAGAGGAACCAGAGATCAAATCGCCAACATCCACTGGATCATCGAAAAAGCAAGAGAGTTCCAGAAAAACATCTATTTCTGCTTTATTGACTATGTCAAAGCCTTTGACTGTGTGGATTACAATAAACTGTGGAAAATTCTGAAAAAATTGGGAATACCAGACCACCTGACCTGCCTCTTGAGAAACCTATATACAGGTCAGGAAGCAAGAGTTAGAACTGGACATGGAACAACAGACTGGTTCCAAATAGGAAAAGGACTACGCCAAGGCTGTATATTTTCACCCTGCTTATTTAATTATATGCAGAGTACATCATGAGAAACACTGGGCTGGAAGAAGCACAAGCTGGAATCATGATTGCCGGGGGAAATATCAATAACCTCAGATATGCTGATGACACCCCCATTATGGCAGAAAGTGAAGAGGAACTAAAAAGCCTCTTGATGAAAGTGAAAGGGGAGAGTGAAAAAGTGGGCTTAAACCTCAACATTCAGAAAACGAAGATCATGGCATCTGGTCCCATCACTTCATGGGAAATAGATGGGGAAACAGTGGAAACAGTGTCAGACTTTATTATTTGGAGCTCCAAAATCACTGCAGATGGTGACTGCAGCCATGAAATTAAAAGACGCTTACTCTTTGGAAGGAGAGTTATGACCAACCTAGATAGCATATTGAAAAACAGAGACATTACTTTGCAAACAAAGGTCTGTCTAGTCAAAGCTATGGTTTTTCCAGTGGTCATGTATAGATGCGAGAGTTGGACTGTGAAGAAAGCTGAGCAC